>CM050517.1:7993500-8211000 GCA_027563665.1 Antrozous pallidus | reverse complement strand
CTGACTGCAGGGTTTGGTGCAGGGAGGGATCTCCAGAGGCGGGATCTCCTGACTGGTTGAACGCTTGTCCCATGAGGCTCAGGTGTCACCCAGCGTGGAGGCCGGGAGAGGGCCTGGCCACCTTCCAAGCCCTTGTGCTCTGAGGAAGTGCTGTCTTTGAAAACGAACAGAACACTTTCCCCCTCATCAGCACCCCGGCCGAGAACCGAGAAGTATCCTCCCATTTCCTGTACCACCAGCAGCACAATGTCTAGGACTTTGACTGCCACCAGGAGACCTGGGTTCAAGTTCTAGCTCTGTTGTGTGATTCCTGGTAAGTCAGTGAACCGCTCTGAGTCTCATCCATCACAGAGGGAAGAGAGCCCACCAGTTGGGGTTATTCTGGGGTTGGATGGGATGCCGTAGGTGAACACAGCTGGAAAGCTGTAATCACATCAGCATGGTGAGCTACCACTAGTTTGTTATCCTCTACCTTACTGTGGTGGCAGTATTTCAGGTTTCCCATCAAGGTGACAACACAGCTGCCTGCCCTGTGGGGTTGCAGAGTCTAAGGCAGGAGCATGGGCCTTAATGAGTGGCTTCCTCTCAGTAGCCAAGACCCATCTTCCGGAATCCTGTTAGGACCTGCTGGGCCTCATACCAACAAAATTCACGCTGCTCTGTGGGCGGATCGCAAGGCCTGTGGAAGCCACGTCAGTCTGCCAGGTCCCCCAGACTCCCGGGGCTGACAGCCCAGAACACTGAGCATTAGTTAGTCCCTGCTCCTCTTTCTAAAAAAGCACAACTCTATTAAAATAGTGGCACGATATAGTTCATTGTTCTCCATGGTGAGTGGGTAACTGTAGGAATACAATTCATCCAGCTACCTGCTGTCTAATAGTGTTTTTTAAAATCCCGCTTTGCACTTGTCACTGTTTCTCCTTCCCCAAGAGCTTTCAATGATTTATCCCCCCGAGATTGTGTAGGATAAAACCTCAAACCCTCGGTATGAGACTTTGGGACTTCCACCATCTGGGCCCTCCCTACTCTTCCTGCCTTTCTGACAGGACCCTGGGCAAACTAGCCGTCTATTCCCTGTCTTTGCCTCTGCTTCCTTTGACTGAGGCCCTTTAGGGTTCTGGTAAAATCCAGCTTCCTCCAAGAAACCCTCTTTGATTGCTGTAGCCCAGGGTTTTTGGAAGTGGACTTGCACCATTGGCATCAGAATCACATGAAGTGGGGAGTGGGGTTAAAAAATCATGGGCTGGCCGAGACCGGTTTGGCTCAGTGGATAGAGCATCGGACTGCGGACTGAAGGGTCCCGGGTTCGATACCGGCAAGGGCATGTACCTTGGCTGCAGGCACATCCCCAGTAGGGGGCGTGCAAAAGGCAGCTGATCGATGTCTGTCTCTCATCGATGTTTCTTTTTTTAAAAAAATCTTTATTGTTCAGTTTATTAATTACATTGTTCCCTTTTTTCCCCTATATCTCCCTTCCACCCAGTACCCATCCCACCCTTGGCCCTCCCCTCCTCCCCCACTGTTCTCTCCCATAGTTGCATGATTTGTTCAGTCTCTTACTGCACTTCCCACACCCCTTTTCTCCCCAAGAATTGTCAGTCCATTCCCTCTCTATGTCCATGATTTTGTTATATTCACTAGTTTATCCTGTTCATCAGCTTATTAATTCACTTGCTTTTTAGATTCATTTGTTGATAGATGTGTATTTGTTGTTCATAATTTACACTTTTATCTTTTTCTTCTTCCTCTTCTTAAAGAATATCTTTCAGCATTTCATATAATATTGGTTTGGTGGTGATGAACTCCTTTAGCTTTTTCTTATCTGCGAAGCACTTTATCTGACTTTCAATTCTGAATGATAGCTTTGCTGGATAGAGTAATCTTGGTTGTAGATTCTTGCTATTCATCACTTTGAATATTTCTTGCCACTCACGCCTGGCCTGCATCGTTTCGTTGAGAAATCCGCTGACAATCGTATGGGTGCTCCCTTAGGTAACTAACTGTTTTTCTCTTGCTGCTTTTAATATTCTCTCTTTGTCTTTTGCTCTTGGCATTTTAATTATGATGTGCCTTACTGTGGTCCTCTTAGGATTCCTATATATTGGGGTTTGGTGCACTTCTTGGACTCCTAAGTCTATTTCTTTCACCAGGTATGGGAAGTTTTCGGTCACTATTTCTTCAAATAGGTTTTCATTGTCTTGATCTCTCTTTTTCTGGCACCCCTATAATTCGGATGTTGGTATGCTTGAGGTTGTCCCAGAGGCCCCTTACACTATCTTCAATTTTTGGATTCTTTTGGTTTCTTGCTTTTTCAGGTGAGTGGATTTTACCTCTTTGTATTTCAAATCTTTAACTTGGTTCTTGGGATGCTCTAGAGTACTTTTAGGTCTTTGTATAATAGTTTTTATTTCAGTCAGTGTATGCTTAATTTCTGGTTGGTCCTTTTACATATCCTTAAGGGTCTCCTTCATATCCTTGAGGGTCTCGTTCATTTCCTTGTAGGACTCATCCATTTCCACCTTGGTCTTGATCATATCCTTGAGGGTCTCGTTCATTTCCTTGCTGGTCTTGCTTATTTCCTTATAGGTCTCAACCTTTTCTAGGAGCCTCTTGAAAAGCCCTATAACCGTGGTTTTAAATTCCATGTCCAGTCATTTTTTTCCCCTCCATTTCTTTCAAATCTGATTTCTTTCCATGTCTCTGCATGGTGGCTGCTTCCCTGAGTTGGTCAATTAGCCTTGTGTGGTAGATGTCCTACAAGAGACAGTGGCTCAGCCTCCCCAGTTACCTGAGGTGGATATGGGTTGCACAGTCTTGTTGAAGTAAAGCTCAGGTTAATCGTTGTTAGCACTTGGAGGGGTTGACCTCCAGGCCAATTGTCTGTGAAGTTCAGCTGTGCTTGGGTTAAATGGGCGGAGTCTCCGGGCCAAGCAGACAGCTTCAGCTCCGCACTATGCAGCCCCAGGGACTCTGTGCTGGGGGCTATGGCCACCAGCACCTCTGAGAGAGAGCCACTGCCGAGCTCCACCGGCTGCCGGGGAATTCAGACTCTCCCCAAATGAGTCTGCACACCCAACGTCTCACCCAGGGTCGTAAAACAAAGCAGACTGATGGTTTTCCGAATGAGAGAGTAAGTTGTGAGCGCTCTCTACGCGGTCAGGGTCACCCAGCTGTGCTGTTCCCAAGTTCACGTGAAATCCTCACAAGCTTGCCTTCTCCACAAGCCGGCAGACCCCTGCAGCACCCAAGCTTCAGCGTGCCCTCCCATTGTCCAGTTTTTACCCCGTATGATAGTGGGCTCCCTGGACTTCGCCCAGAGCTGGAGAATCAGCCCAGTGGGACGTCTTTGTCTCCCCGTTCAAGAAAACTGGCCGGTTTTCAGCCACCCGCCCTCTCCGCTGGCGCTCGCGCTCCAAACCTCTCTCCACGCGTCTTTTCAACACTGTCCTCAACCGCTCCTCCGAGTCACAGTGTCTTATCTTCACTTTTATTTGTGGAATTTTCACTCGGCCAGCTTTCTGGTGATTCTAAAGGTGTTTGTTCTTTCGTTAAGTTGTAATTTTAAAATTGCTGAGTATGACGGCAAGATAGGTGTTTTACCTATGCCGCCATCTTGGTTCTCCTCTCATCGATGTTTCTGACTTTCTATCCCTCTCCCTTCCGCTCTGTAAAAAATCAATAAAATATATATTTTTTAAATCATGGGCTTCACCCCAGATCTGTTAGACCAGACTACCTCAGGGGAGAGAATGCCTGGGTCGTTGCTCATTTGACAATCCCCACCCCATCCCTTGGTAACTAACTGGCTTCCTGCTCTGAATCCCTGTAGCACTTGAACCTGAACCTCTCATGTAGACACATCACATGCAGTAACATGATGGCCTAGACACTCCAAAGCACCCTCTTTCTCTAAAACATGGATCCTTAATGAGCCACCCTATAAATAAAGGCTAATATGCAAATAGACTGAATGGCAGAACAACCAAACAAATGGTTGCTATGATGTGCACTGGCCACCAGGGGTGCATGCGAAACATAGTGAGTGTCGATAGCAGGTGGTGGGATGGTGGAGCAGGTGAGCAGGGGCACCAGACGAAGGCAGGGTACCAGTTGCTGTCATTGGGGTGAACCTCTGGTGGTTACTGAAAATTCTTCGCACCCTCATGTCATGGTCCCTCCTGGCACTCACACCTCCTGCCAGCACAGTCCCGCTCACACCCACTGCCAGCACGGTCAGTAGCTTCTGACCCTGATCACCCCCGAGGGCTTCTTCACCTCCCCATGCTTCTGAGGGGCAATCAGAGCAGCAGCCAGTGATGGCACTGTCCCTACTTGCAGCTGCTGCTGGCACCAGCCCCAATTGCTCTGTGCCATCAGCAGGTACAAGCGTGGCCAGCTCCATCAGTGCATGTGAGTGGTGACAGCAGCAGGAGCAGGGCTGCCAGCAGACAGGGGACCAGGGGCTGAGGCAGGAGGGACTGGGTGGAGGTGCAGAGGATGGGCTGAGACCCGCACTTATGCCCACCGCAGCCTCATGGCATACAGTTCCTTTCAAGGTGCATAAATTCGTGCACTGGGCCCCTAGTCTACACTAATAAAAGATATACATGCAAAATGACCATCACTCTGCTATACTCACCAGCCAATCAGGTACAAGTATGCAAATTAACCCAACAAAGATGGCAGTGGCCATCAAGCTGGAGCAAGCAGGAGGCTTGGGTTGCCCCTGGTAATGGAGGAAACCAAGCTTCCCACCTGTCCTGGCCAGCCCTGGCCTCTGCTCAAGGCTACAAAGTTTCAACTATAGAAGATAATAAATCCCAGATACCTGCTTCCAGCCAGTTTTGGCCTCCGCACAAGGAGGCACTGAAAAAAAGAAAAAGAAAAAAAGGAGGGGCTGGGAGCTTGGGTCACCAGGGGATGTGGCCAGCCTACAAACAGCCATCAGTCCCTCACCCAGGCTGGCCAGGCACCCCAGCGGGGACCCCCACCCTGAAGGGGTTTTAGCCAACCTGAAAACAGCTGTCAGCCCCTCACCCAGGCTGGCCACACCCTCATGTTCCAATCCCTGTAAATGGGCAGCCGAACATCCCTTGAGGGGTTACAGATTGGAGAGGGTGCAGGCTGGGCTGAGGGACAACCCCCTCTCCCCCATGCACGAATTTTGTACACTGGGCCTCTAGTATTTAATAATCTGGGCTTGGGAGAAGTCAGGGGAACCCTCGAGACTGCCCACAGGGAGCATGTTGCTTCCAGCTCTACAATAGGATAACTACCAGGAAGGCAGAGAAACTGACTACACTCCTGTGTTAGGCAGGGACTCAAGCGGCCAGTGTTCCCTTGCTTCCACCTAAAGTTATTGCAAGCCTCTCTGGAGGAAAACATTTCAAATCACTCCTCCAGGTTTCCCCCAGGTGAGAGTTATGCAAAAACAAAAAACAAAAAAATTAATGATCAGAGTTCATCCAACACTTAGGAAAATGAGCCACCATGACTGAGAGTCAGCAGAAAGCATATACAACAGATGAGAATTCTCTAGGAGTTCAGATATTGGATAATTAGACGCTAGTCACAAAATAATTATGCATCAAATATTTTCAAAATTAAAAACAGAAAGACAAAGATAATCATGAAACAGAAGTCTGAAAAATGACAAAGCTTTTAATTTATTTTAGAGAGAAGGAAGAAGGGGAGAGAGAAACATCAATGATTAGTAGAATCATTGATTGGCTGCCTCCTGCACACCCACTCCTGGGGATCAAGCCCGCAAGCCGGGCATGTGTCCTTGACTAGAATCAAACCCAGAACCCGTCAGTCCACAGGTCGATTCTCTATCCCCTGAGCTAAACCGGCTAGGGCATGACAAGCCTGGTTTTTTAAAACGACTGATTCATAATCAAATCAAATCAATGAATGGGTCAAACAGGATATGAGACATAGTTGAGGAAAGAATTAGTGAAGTGGAGACTAGAGCTGAAAATTGCACTTTGATTGCAGCACAGCAAGTCAAGGACATAAATATGGGAGAGGGGTTAAAAGGTGTGATGGACTATTTGAGTCTCAGGAGAAGAGTAGTAGAGAAGAGGGATTATTTGTAATAATAATGGTTGTAAATTTTCCATTTTGATTAAAAATGTAGACCTATAGAAATAGGAAGCACAATGAAAAGCAGGATAGATACAGAAAGGTCTCATCTAGACCACCTGGCCAGGCTGCCTGGATTCTGTAGGAGCAGGAACCAGCTGGTCCTAACTGGCCTCCTCACGATGGTCCTAGCTATTGAGAGAAGCTCAGCCCTGGCCAAGTGGCTCAGCTGGTCGGAGCGTTGTCCCATACATCAAAGGGCTGCAGGTTTAACTCCCAGTCAGGGCACATGTCTAGATTGTGGGTTTGATTCCTGGTTGGGGAAGGTATGGGAGGCAACCGATTGATTTTCTCTCTCTCTAAATTCAATGAAAACATATTCTCGAGTAAGGATTGTTGAGAGAGAGAGAGAGAGAGAGAGAGAGAGAGAGAGAGAGAGAGAGAGAGAGAGAGAGAGAGAGAGAGACTCATCGTGCAGAACCTCAGATAGAAAGAGGAAATCCTAAAAGCAGCCAGAGAGAAAAGGCAGTTCTGGTCTCCTGCCTCCTTAATAATGTCAGTTCCCTGAAGATGAGCATGCCCAGTCTCCAGCCAGATCCAAGTCCCTTAAGGCCCAAGCCTCTATCATCTGTGAGCCCTCAGGTACACTACAAACACAAGTGCCTTGGTTTCACTAGGAGAAGCTCGAGGGACGTGTTGCAGGGTGGGAGAGTCTTGGCGTTGGAGACAGGCAGGCCTGGGATAAACCCTGGCCTGCTACCCACTGCCTGTGGTCACTCTTGTTTGTCTGGGGTCCATGCTCAAACATAGTCATTGAGTTGTGTGTTGTTAAAGTTGAAAAGAGTAAGGTCACAAAACACCCAGGTAAAGATTCCAACTTTTAAAAGATTTACTTATGAACCCACTCTGCTCAGACATGCCTCGAAGAGCCGCTCAGGGAGCCCTTGAGACAGCCCTGTACATTTGCAGAGGGGACCTCAGAGGCCAAGGCAGGAGAAAACCACTCTCCTTGACTACCGTACTGTCACTGGCCTGTGCAAGGCCCCTCTATCTTCGTTTTCTTTCCTCTCCTTCCTCCCCGACCCCCACTCAAATTCTCTCCCTGACAACCAACACACATTCTGATGCACTTGCTGTATGTCTTTGAATATGTATATCTATCCTTGTTAAATATGTAGTGTTGGTTTGCCTGAGAACATGTTTCTAATTTCTGTTTCTTTTTCCCACTCAACACTTTATTTTATCTATCCCTATATCTGTCTGAACATCTAGTGTGTTTGTTTTACTTTGTAGCTTGGCGTTTTATAGTGTCCCCACTTAACACTCAGAGAGTCTAGATGACCTTAACCCAGGTCATACAGACAGTAAGGAGCTGGCCTTGGTCAGAACCTTCATAGCAGGTCTCTCTTGCTTCACAGATTCAAAACGAGAAGCCCATTGCCTCTTCTCATTGGGCCCACTGGCCTCCCCCTGTAGGGGAAGGTCCTCTGCTGGCCTCCAATGGCCTCCAAAATACCCTACTCACCCTGGCGCTTGGCTTCTGAAAGGCCCTGCCCTTCTTCTTTCAAACCTCTTCAGTGGAGTTCTTTTACAGTGTTTGATTGAACCTATCTAATTAGGTAAATAATTTAATTTACAGCTGAACCGGTTTGGCTCAGTGGATAGAGCGTCGGCCTGCGGACTGAAAGGTCCCAGGTTCGATTCCGGTCAAGGGCATGTACCTTGGCTGTGGGCACATCCCCCGTTGGAGGTGTGCAAGAGGCAGCTGATCGATGTTTCTGACTTTCTATCCCTCTCCCTCTCTGTGAAAAATCAATAAAATACATTAAAAAAAAAATGAATAAATAAATAAATAATTTAATTTATATAAATAGGTAACACAATGGCATGTTGCAATGTTCAGAAGATGTAAAAGGATATACAGCGAAGTCTTCCCTCTCTGCCAACCTCAGCACCATGTTCCCCAACCTGGAAATACCCACTGTGAACAGCATTTATTAATCTTACCAGAGATATCTTGTCCTTACACAGAAATATGTTTACATGACATGCCCAGCCCTCCCTCATTTTATGCATTCTCCTTATACAGTTCTACACGTACTTTTGTCACTTCAGCCTGCACTGGGGGATTGTCCCACATCCACATTCTACTAGTTTTGTCTCCCTTTGTGGCTGCATAGTATTCCATTTTGTGCATGTACCATGATTTATTCCATTAAGTCCCTATGGGTGGACCTTGTTCAATCTTTTGCTAAAGAAATTGCTACAATGCACATCGCTGAGCACCTATGACTTTTCACGTAGGTATGTGGGACATGGATGTTAGGACCCACTGCTCAGGCCCCTTCAGGACGGGGCACTCATTCCCTGCAGCAGAGCACTGGCTGCTGACTGCTCACAGCTGTAAACCTCTTCAGGCACCGCCCTCCACCCAGGCGACACTCCTCCCTCGGCCATAAACAGCCACCAACTGGTCCACAATCATCCCCTAACCCCAATTTGGGACATACCTGCAGCCATCCCAGCCCAGAGCTCCCTGGGGTTTGCATGGTCCTTCAGCTCCTGCCTCTGTCCCCACACTCCCCACCAGGTGCTGCTCCCCAGGACCTTTCCCAGCTAATGTCCTGTGTGCAGATCTGTGCCTCAGCCACTGTCTCCAGGGAACCCATCAAAGACAGAGAATCTGTTTGTAGGATAAATTTGTAGGTAGATTACTGAAGAACTATGTGCTTATAATGTGGGTAGATGTCAGCATACTGTCAAAGGCCGGACAAAAGAATGTATGTACTTGGCATTTTATAGTGCAATCTGCTCTGAACCTGACCCAGGGAGAAGGTGCATTTGTGCAGGTGGTCCCAGGACTTCCCGTGTCCCTGCGCAGCAGGCAGGACAGATAATGGGCACTTTGTAGCTGGGAGGGGGGGTTGGTCGGCAGCTACTTGCCCAAGGTGGCCCAGTGGGCCCAGCAGAGGTGGGCCATTCTGGTTTACACCAGACATAGGATGCTGAGATGTTTGACTCATCAGGGACTGGAGAAAGGGGAGGAGCTGCAGAAAAAATACACATAAATAGAGGTGCAGCTGGAGAGTTCCATCCCCTGTGAACCCACGTCTCTGTGGGGGAGAGGAAGTAGAGAGATGGGGAGAGGAAGTAGAGAGGGAGGGGAAGAGTAAGTAGAGAGGGAGGGGGGAGAGAAATAAGGAAGGGAGGAGGAGAGGAAGTAGAGAGAGGGGGGAGAGGAAGTAGAGAGGGAGGGGGTAGAGGAAAGGAAGTCTCTCCTTTTTTATGTACATGCAGGTGCTTGCCCCGCCTTCCTCCAGTTCCTCCGCCTTGGAAGGGCTGCCCATCCTGCAGCTGTGTGAATGGCAGGTCTGGAACACTGAGTGACTTCTCCACTCCACCCCACCCCCAACAAATTGGCCTCAGAGACACAGGCAGCGAAGGTCTCCTGACCCCCTCCTTGAACCCAAATTCCATGCCCTGGTGGAGGGCAGGGCTCAGCCTGGGAGACTTTACCAGGCTGCCTGGGCAACCCACCCCAAGCAGCTCAGCTCTAGGGTCCAAGTTCAGTGCTATTCAGGAGGGGCAGGCAGACCTAACCCTTCTTGCTTCTCAAGCTGCCTCTCACCCCAAACCCAGCTGACACCCACTCTCTGCCACAGCTAATCACAGCACACCGTTCCAGGACACTGCCAAAGGACTTTCCAACTTTGGGGAGGGGGGGGGGGGCAGGCTGCAGCTGGAAACCAGGGGAAGGAAGTGTTCGCAGGGCCTCTTAATAAGGGAGGGGGAGGTGGGAGAGGATGCCCCAGACAGCCCAGCCTGGCCCAGCTCTTGCTCTTCTTGCCTGTCTTTCCCTTAACCCCGAGGCCACTGTAAGCTGTCAGGCGCCCAAGAGAAAGTCACTCAGACTAGCATGAGGGCCGTGTGACACCTCTCCTAAAGCTCCTCAAACGCCTGATCTATAGGCTGCCCCAAGCCTCATGCACTAAAACCACCTTTCCCACAGGGTGGAACAGCCCATCCCACTTCCGGACCCTGACAGCTGTGCCTGGAAGGACCTTTTCCTCCCCGGCTCCTCCACCTGCAGACCCAGACTCACCTTCCAACCCCTCCCCCGCAGGGCACCCCCTGCTCTGGGAAGCCCTCCCCCACCTTCCAGGGGAGTGTGTCCCCCCACCTCACTAACCACTGCCCACTCTCGGTGTTAGGAGTTCAGTGTGTCCCCCCCACATTTACACTAAACTGAAGCCTAACCCCCAGTACCTCAGAGTGTGACTTTATTTAGAAATGGTTGTTGCAGAGATAATTAGTTAGGATGAGGCCTTGCTGAGGCAGGGCGGGCCCCTAATCCAATGCATCTATGTCTTTATAAAAATGCCACGTGAGGAGAAAGAGACATGTTCAAGGGGAAGACGGTGTGAAAATATGATCTACGAGGAAAGCCAAAGATTGCCAGCCAACCCCCAGCAGCGAGGAGAGAGGCCAGGCGGGGTCTCCCGCAGGCCCGAAGGGACCAAGCTTGATCTTGGGCTTGCGGCCCCAGAGCTGTGAGAGAGGGTTTGGCTCCTCAGCCTCCTGCGGGGCTCAGTGCAGCCGCCCCGGAGCTAGTACACCAGCGGGCTCCGTGCACCGCCCATCCTGAGCTCCCTGCAGGCTGAGCTGAGGCGCTCCTGGGCTGCTCCAAGCTGGCGCTGTCACCCTCACACTTGGGGAAACTGAGGCTTAAAGCTGGTTAAAAGGGAGAGCCACGGTGTGGACACAGGCCTCCTGGCTTCCGAGCCTGTGTTCAAAGCACTAGGCTGTACGTCCTGTGGCAGCTACTAGTGGGGTCACGGGGCAAAGGCCCCAGGTTACTGCGCTCCGGACTCAGGGGAGGAGCTGCCAGCACCACCGGGTGGCCAGGCTCCAGCCAGTGGGAGGCAGGCCCAGGATTTACGCCCAGCACCCCCCAGCCCCCCCCCCCACACCCCTCCTGTAGGCAGACCGCATGCCGCTCCACGATGTGGGCCCAGCTGTGTGTCCTGAGAGGGCCGGCTTTGCTCAGCCCACCTCTGGGTCTCCGTAAGGCGGCGGGAAGAGTGAATCCTTGCATGGCTCCAACGCAGCGGCCTCCTTGGATCTCATGACAGCATTTCATACGCAACTCCAAGTATCGACAGAATTCTCATCTCAGCCTGCTTAACGCCGGTCTAATTTTCCAGTCTATTGACAGACTTCATCTTACTTAACTGGCCCCTATTGTGTAGCAATTGGATGGGCTCTCATCCTCTCTTAAACGAGGGGGAGGTGCCTGGAACACCCAAGTGGGGCGCCTTCTGAAGGAGCCAGCCTCGGAGGAGCATTTCTGAGCTGCTAACAGCAGCAGCCACTGCCCGGGGCTGGGGGACAGGCCGGGCCGTCCGGGGCTCGGGGGCATCGCTCTGTCTGCAGTCAGCTCGAACCGTGTCCTGGGTCCCTGCTCACCTGTGCTGACCCCGCCCAGGGAACAGAGGACAGAGCTCTCGCGTGGCCTGCCCCCACCCTGTCCCGGCTGCTCTGACGCCCACTCTTGTCTTCTCAGTGTCTTACATCTTCCAAACCTTCTTTCTCTGAAACAGAATCCTGGAATGACTCATCTCCAACCTGGTGCCCGCACCACCCCAGGCGCTGGGGACCAAAGTCCCTGCTCATGGAGCTGAGAGTGCAGAGCGGAGACAGGGAAGGCAGGTGGTGGGAAGCACTACGGTAACAGGAAGGGCTGGCCATCTAAACCGGGTCACACCCAGGAAGGCCTCTGTGCGGACGTGAGCAGAGGCCGAGCAAAGAGGAAGAGTGAGCCATGTGGACATGTGGAGAAAGAACGTTCCAGGCCAGGATAACAGTGGGTGCAGAGGCCCCGAGGTGAGAGAGGCTCTCGAGTTCTGGAAACAGCAAGGAGGCCTGTGTGGCTGGAGTGGGTGAGCAAGAGGCCCCGGGGTGCAGGGCTTCGAACCTTCCTCACAGCGGTGGCTTTCACTCTGCAGGAGATGAAAGGTTTGCACAGGCTCAGGGCTTGGCCTGGCTCGTTTCAAAAGAAGCTGCTGTGTGGAGAGAAAGCCCTGGGCCCAGGGAGAAGCAGACGCCATAGTCCAGCCAAGACAATGCAGGCCTCTGCTGGGGTGGTAGCTACGAAGCCTGTGTGCACACCCACATACACGCACACACGCGTGCGTGCACACACGATCTACTTTGAAATGAGTGCTGGTAGCGTTACCAGATCTAGAAGCAATTTCAGAGCCATTTCCCAGCCCGTGTTCTAGACTAACCGAGTTCCCTTATCCACAGCTTCACTTTCAGCGGTTTGTTACCCGGGCCAGGGTCAACCGCAGTCTGAAAATATTAAATAGAAAATTCCAGAAATAAACAATTCATAAGCTTTAAGTGGCACGCTGTTCTGAGCAGCGTGATGACGTCTCAGGCCTTCCCGCACCATCCCGCTGGCTGAGTTCTCTCTTTGTCCGGTGTCTCCACACTGTATCTGCTCCTGCCCGCAGGTCACTTACGAGTTCACCTTGCACCGTCTCCCACCATCATAAGGAGGGTGAGTACAGCACAGGGAGGTTTTCTGAGAGAGAGACCACATTCACTTTATGACAGACAGGGCATTGTTATGACTGTCGATTAGTTCTTGCTGTTAACATCTTGCTGTGCCTAACCTATAAATTAAACCTTATCGTATGTCTCTTGTATGTATAGGAAAACATAGCATACTAGGTTTGGTGCGACCCATGGTTTCAGGCATCCCCCAGGGGCCTTGGAAGCCACCCTCCAAAGATAAGGGGGTACTTCTATACAAAACTGAGGCCCAAGGAGGAGCAGTGACCCAGCCGGGCCTCTACACAGCTGGGATTTAGACCCGGAGCCCGGTCTCAGCACCCGGCCCAGGCTCTTGCCCCAGCACCCCTCTGCCTCTTGCGAGTCTGAGTCTCAGTATGTCTCCGCCCCTCTTTGTCTCTCTGTTTCCAGCCTGTCTCTGCCTCTGAAGATGCCTCCACATTTATTTCTCCTCCTGTCAGGCCCCATTCGGAGCATTAATTAGTGATGAATTAGCGACGTAAATCCCAGCAGTGTCGCCTTGGTGCCCACGGGCTCTTGGAAGGGACCTTGCAAATCTGATCTTAATACCTCTCGCCTTCTCTCCTAGGGCAATTACTTCTCACGTTATTTGTCTGCTGAGGCTGTGGCCACCCCCTTCTTCCCCCCACCCACACTCCCAGCCCGGCTGAGGACAACAAGTTCATCTTTGTCAATTAATTATTGAACGGTTTATTTCGCACTGGGAGGTGATAAGAGAAGGGAAAGCCGAGTTGTGAAATCATCACCGTAATTACACAGACGCTGCCCCAGCCCCAGCATCACAACCCTGCAGGTGCCTGTGGGGGAGGGAGAGGACAAAGGGCAGGCCGGTGGGTGGGCAGGAGGCCTGTCTGTGGCCTTTGGGCAGCCCCAGGGCCTCTCTGGCTCATGATCAACAGACACACCCATACAGAGCTTGCAGAGTCCAAGTTGAAGTGGGGAGGGAGACAGGGCATTAAGCCGGGTCATCAGCACGGAATGCAAGCCATGCTTCTTTGTCTGCGACAATCAGGAAGTGGGAAGGCTCAGACTACCCCATAGTCCTTCCCATCGGGGGCCAGGAGCCCCGTAGCATGCACAAATTATGGCTTCGTGATAAAGGGTCTCTGATATTCTAGCAAAAAGCCCTTCCCTTCCCTTACTCTAGTAAAAATGGCCCACAAAGCTCAGAGCATCTGTCCCAGGCAGCCTGCCCCATTACTCCTTATCTCATCTTCCCTTTGCTCATTCCACTGCAGCCACACTGGTCTCCTTGCTCCTCGGTGTTAATGTCAGGCCCACCCCCACCCCAGGGCCTTTGCATGTGCTATTCCTCCTGCTTGGAGTGTTCTTTCCTTGAAGGTCTACATGGCTCACTCGCATCCGCTGCTTGATGAGTGTCACTTCCAGTAAGACCCCCTTCCTGGGCACCTATTAAAATTGCAACCCACCCCTACCAGACAGACTGGGGGATCGCTGTGTACATTATAGAAATGTCTAACCGCGATGCTGCACATCTGAAACTAATAGAATACCGAATGTCAACTGTAATTGAAAAATAGAAAAGTAATTTTTTTTTAAATTTCGACCCATCAACTCCTTGCCCTGACACAAATATTCTGTATCTCTCTTCCTGCTGTATTTTCTCCAGATCATCTCATCATATTTGACATATGATGTGTTTTACTTATTTATTTGTTCTCTCTCTCTCTCTCAAGTATAAACTTCACAAGGGCTGGGATTTTATCTGTCTCCTCCCCTCCCCCTATCGTATCTGTGTCTGCAGCACTGAAACAGCACCTGGCACAGCATGAGCGGAGCTAATAATTACTGAACGAGTATTTGTGTGGGAGGGGGTTTGGCTATGGAAGGATGGGGGTGGGTTCTTTTTCTGGAATGGCCGGCAAGGTCCCCTGTAGCACCAGGGATTTAGGAAGATTCCTGGCAGATCCCTGGCCAGGGAGGAAAACTGCTGGAAAAGTCATTTGAAAAGCAAGTGTTCCAGGTGATTTCATGTCTGTGCATGCCCGGGAGGCTGGCGCGCTTGACGCCGCCCCTCCATCGGTCACACACAGATTGGTCCCCACCCGCTTCGAGCACTCCCAAAGGGTGGGGACAGAAGCTTCGGACACTTGGATTAACTCCCCAGCGGGAGTCACCTCACCTGTCTCCTCTCACCACAGCTGTTCTAGGGGGCAGTGCGCTGGGGGCTGGGTAGGGCATCTCTGCAGGGTGTGAGGAGGGGGAGCTGGGCAGGCAAGGGGAGGGGATGCTAGGAGCACAGTGAGACCTGGGCTGGGGCTCCGTGCTGCCAGGAGGAGGTGGGTGGAGAGATAATGGGGAGGCTTGGGAGGTGGCAGGCAGGAAGGCAGGCAGGCGGGCAGGCGGGGCCAAGGAGATGCAGAGAGAGCTTGAACGCAACGAGGAGGCTTTGGGGGACCTGACAGGGTTGGGGTGGGGGGTCAGGAGACCTGGGCTGGAGGGGACACCATCTCTTCCTCCAGGACCCTCTTGCAGACTCCCCTCCTCTCCTCAGAGCTATGCTGCCCTCCCCCCCAGAAACGAAGATGGTGATTTTTTAGAGTCAGTTTTCCCCCAAATCTCTGGAGATGCCAGAGCTGCTGTTTCCATGGAAACCTTCCCCGCCAACCTTGGGAAGAAGGAGCTGGGCAGTCCCCACCACCCCCGCACTGCCCCTGCTCCAGCCTGCAGGGGGACCCCAAGTTGAAAATGTTCCCCCTCCCCCAGATTTCCCCAGCAGGGGCTCCGTTCCTTTGCTGAGGGGAAGGCAGCTGGTTTTGTCGCTGGCCTCAGGCCTAGATGGGAGGATGTAAGACCCAGGCAAGAGAGAAATGGAGCTACTGGGGGGTGAGTGGCTTCTAGAGCGAGCTCTGTCTGCAGGCATTCCCCCCCACCACCACCACCACCAAATGACTGGTCAAAGGGACCAGTCCTCGGGGAAGGGCCCCTGGCAGCATCTCTCTTTCCAGGAAATCCCCAGAGCCCAGTTCTCTCTGGCCCTGCTCAGCTCTGGGGAGCTGCCCTCCCAGGCCCCAGGCCACCTGAATTCCACAGGGACCCTGCTGCAAACTGTAAAAACACAAAGCTCTGTCCAGCTCGAGCAAGGAAGGGACTTATTGGAAGGAGCATCTTAGTTCCTCGAAGTGAAGAGACAGTGGGAGAAGCAGGTACAAAACTGGCCAGAAGCAAGAGAGGCTGAGGGCAGCCAGAGCCACCCCAGACAGCCACGCCAGGGCAGGGGACTCACTGCCTCTGGCCGCTGGCTACCTGTGGACACCAGCGTGTCTGAACGCTGGCCACCTGTGGACAATTGTAATGATTCCACTTCTCTGTGTCGCCCCCTCCAGGTCAAGCCAAAGGGATAGGATAAGGGAGGTTATTTTTTTTTTTAATTTTTTTAAATTTATTCCAGAGAGGAAGGAAGAGGGAGATAGGAACATCAATAATGAGAGAGAATCATTGATTGGCTGTTTCCTGCATGCACTGCTCCAGGGACTGAGCCCATAACCCGGGCATAGGCCCTCTCTAGAAATTGAACTGTGACCTGGTTCATAGGTTGATGCTCAGCCACTGAGCCACACCAGCTGGGCAGGACGAGGGAGTGTTTTGGGTGATGGAACTGTTCAATGTCCTGATTGTGGTTACATGAATCTGTACATGTGTTAAAATTCATAGAACTGCATAGCAACAAAATCAACTAAATTTTACTCTATGTTAATGTTAAAATAAAATCCTCGCCAAAACAACCTCTGGCCAAGATGGCTTCTGTGCCATAGTCCAGCTTCCGGGCCAGGGAGGGGCCTGTCTGCACCCTCTTGGCTCCCAGAACGGGTTGGGTCTGGCCCCAGCCACACTCACACCCGGGAAGTTCATGAGGACGTAGGCAGTGTGGGCGGCCAGCCAGTGGGTAGGTGTCCACCGTTCCAGGCCAGCACTTGTGTCTGGGAGCTTCCTAGGAGAGGTAGCCAATGTGAAGGCCTCGTTGAAGCCAGACCAGCAGCTCCCGGAGGAGAGGGGCAGGCTCCTGACCCAGTGGACACGAGGAGCCAGGCTCCATTCAACAAGCACAGGCCACACGTGCAGTGCGCACACTCGGGCTCAATGCATGCTCACTGAGCCCCAGTCCTGGTTTGATCCACAGGAAACCTCAGCCCCAGTTTACCGCCTCATCTTAGATCCACCCCTCCACTCTCTGAGCTAAGTCACCTCCTTGTAGAAGGAGAGGCCTCCAGGGCTTCTTGGCCGGCTGGTCAGCTATGGCATGCTGAGCAAGGGCACCTGAGAATTCATGGAACTGCCCTTGGGCAGCTGGGCTCCTGGTGCGATCCTGTCCTGCCTCTGTCCTGCTGCTGTCCCAGCCTACAGAGGGGTGGAGAGAATGGCCACATGTCACAGAGACCCTGGAGAGCCCAATGAGAAGGAGCACTCTTCTGCCAAAGCAGGAGGCTCTGGTGACGAGGGACACGCCCTCCTCCAGCCAGCTGCAGCCATGGAATTGTCTTATGAGCCCGTGCGATGGTGCTTCTTTGGGAGCAAGATGGGAGGCAGAGGGGCACGGTGCCTTCCCCAGGCCCTGGGTCCAATGGAGTGGAGGATGGTGGAGGGTCTTCTTAAGGAACTTGGGACAGCCCAGCACTGGCCTCACACACTGCAACTCTCAGTAGCTCCAGGAATCAGGGAGGGAAGATCCCCCAAACCTCCCCAGCAGTCCTCCACTGGCCCACACTACCCCCCCCCCCCCCCAGTTCTACCTGTGCTGGGTGGGAGCTGAGTCTGACTTCTAACCAGGAGCTTCCTGAAGACTCTGGAGATGCAGTCCCTGGGACAATGCAATTCCTGCCTCCTTGAGCTTGGAGTAGCGGGAGGGAGAGCTCCGGCTCCGGACACCAGGAGTGTGCACCAGGCTTCTGGCCCCCCTTGAGTACCTCTCCCAGCCCAGTGCTGTCTAAGGAGCTGCTCCCCTTCTGGATCACATGGGGTGGAGGAACCCACTCCCGACAGCTCTGGTGGAAGTGTCTGGAGGTTAAAGGCAGGGAACAGCAGGGAGCGGCTTCCCACACGGTCCTAGACTAGACCAGGTGGCCAGAATCTAGGCTGGGGTTGGGGGTGTGGGCACGCAGAGCCCACCTGGTGCCCTCTCTCCTGCCTTTACCTGGCCTTGGGCCCTGCTCTCTCCTTGCTCCTCTGACTACACCTGAAGCCCTGCTACCTGGGCCAGGACCCAGAGAAGGAGATGGGGAGGGAGGGCTGCTGGGGGTCTCCAGGGTGTACTGAAGGCAGCCTAAGGCATCATGAGCATATATGTGCACCCCCGAAAGCAGAACCTTTGTCACAATTTTAAAGGTCACATGTTGACTTGTGTTGTTGAGATGCATGGAAAAGCTCTGAGACAATAAAAGAGACACAAAGGGATCCCTTTTCCTGGCCTGCTGCCCTGGCAACCACAGGGCACGCCACCAGGTTCCATCGGCTTGAGAAGCGGGGGTCCTCTGGCCAAATGGGAAACTGTGGGTGCAGGGAAACAGAGAATGGACAAGGGAGCCATCTTGGCAGGCCTTTGTGATGTCTCTGGCGATAGAAATAAAAGTACACCCTAGCTCCTCAGAGGTTCCAGCTGTGGGAAGGCACAACGGAGAAGCAGCCAGTGAGTGCAGCCAGGAGGGTGAGCACAGCAGGGTGGGGCATCCAGGAGGGAGCCCCGCCACCTAGGGAGGGTGAGAGACATAGCCGGCCGGGGGAAGATGTCAGGGGCGGCAGGCAGGATGCAGAGTGAGGGCCACCGGAGGCAGGGAGGTGCGGGCTCATAATTAGACCAGCTCAGTGTGAGCCTCTGGTGTTGGCACAGCGCCCTACAGGTGCTGCCACCTGCTCTATGGTTGATTCTTTGCGAAAAGCTGGGATGGCAAGAACGTCCTGTAAGTATACAGTCTGGTAGCCACTAGCCTGAGCCTGGAAATGAAGTGCGTGCCACTGAGGGGTGAGTGTAAGTTCTATTTAGTTCTTTAATTAATATAAACGTACATTTAAACAGCCACCGGCCTCCTGGCCTCTGGATTGGACAGTGCAATCTGGAGACGCTGGGACACTTGGGTAACATTAAGCTCCAGTTGGACAGACACTGTGGTGTGTGAGGTGGCGAGTGCCCTGGAGAAAGCTGAGTGGCTGTAGAGGGTGCTGTTCCGGGAGCGGGGGAGGGAAGGCCCTCTGAGGAGGCAGCCTGCACAGGGATCTGACAGAGGAAGGGAGAGCCCAGGGTCATCTGGGAACGGCTTGCCAGGCCTTGGGATGGGCATGTGCTTGCTGCAGTCTCAGAGGCCTGAGTGGCTGGAACAAGGGGTGAGGGTGGGAGAGGGAGATATGAAATGAACTCTGAGCAGAGCCAGGGGCCAAAGCAAGCTTGGCCTTGCAGGCCACCAGGAGGAGCACGGGTTTTATGCCGTGAAGTGGAGCCCTTGCCATCACCACGGCTTATGGAACCAGGAATTGGTGCCGGAGCCCACTCTGGTAAACCAGTTGTCCGCTCACTCTCTGCCTGCATATGTTGCCATTTTTGCTGTGGATAAAGGAAACAGACATTGTCCTTGTGTGCCTCCCTCCCCAGTTCCTCCTCCAGCCCCCGCTCCAAGCTCACCATCTCTGCCCTTGCGTATTCCTATCTCCCTTGCTCCTTACTTCTGCCAACCTCTCAGCCTGGTATCTGGCATGTCTTTCGGTGAGTCTGTCCCCCTGCCTGGCACATCCTCCTCTTCCCCTGGCGGCTCAGCAGAGACACTGGGAGCCTGGCCAGGGGGACATGGCAGTGCACAGACCTGGGGAGCCACGGGGTGCAGGAGAAAGGAGGTAGCAGCAGATGGGGAAGAGTTGTGGGGAAGGCTGTGGGCGGGGAGCCCTGTTCCAGAAACAGAACCAGGATTTTCCCAGGATTCCCAGAACAAAGGAAGCAATGCAGGTCACGTCCCAAGGTAACATCCCACCTCTTTCCTAGCTCTTCCTCAGCCTCCAGCCCAGGGACACATGGGGGGGGGGGGCGGCTGGAGAAAGGGGGCATGCAGGAGTTTCTGGGTCTGTGAAGAGAGATGTGGAGGGGTAGGGGGTATTGTAACAAATTACCACAACCTCAGAGGCTTAAGACAACACATATTTACTATCTTACATATCAGGAGGTCAAGAGTCCAAAGTGAGGCCTAGGGGTTAAAACCAATGTGTCAGCAGAGCTGCTTCCTTCTGGAGGCTCAAGAGAGAATCCATTTCTTCCAGGCTGCAGCTTCTAGAGAGGCTGCCAGCATTCCTTGGCTTGTGGCCACATCACTCCAGCCTCTGCTTCCGTCATCATGTCTCTGCCTGTACTGCTTTCTCTATCCTCTGTAAGGACTCTACTGATGACATTGGGCCCCCTGGAAAATCCAGGATGATCTCCCTACCTCAAGGTCCTTAACTTAATGACATCTGTAGAGTCTATTTTGCCAAATAAAGTAACATTTACAGGTTCTAGGGATTACGATGTGGGCATCTCTGGGGAGCCATTATTCAGCCCCACCACAGGGCTCCACTGAGGATGTCCTGCTGCGGGCACCGGACCGTCAGGCCCTTGAGGCAGGAAGCCTCTCTTTTCTCACCCTCGTTCTTGCCCTGGAGAATTTGTCAGGATCACAGGATCACGTGGCTTCTGGAGCTACCAGACTCATCCTGGCTCTGCCTCTTCCTAGTGGTGATCTGGGCAAATCACTCACCCTCGCTGTGCCTCCATGTCTTTATCTGTAAGGTGGGGATAATAACAGTACCATTGTGAGGGTTCAATGACTTAATCCGTTAAAGGTGTGGCATGTTAATGAGTGCCGGAATCAGAATGTATAGAGCCTGGCACACGTTGAGCATGTCAGCTGCCATCACCATGATTACAATTCTTATTGCATGCTTCCAGTGGGCCTAGCTGAGGAAGGAGGAAGGGACACTGCTTGTCCTCAGGAATTCACATGCTAATCAGGAACACAAAGGCTGGTAAGAAGGACAAAGTCTAAAATGCACCTCAAATGTTTGTGCTATTGAAGTTTCTTCATTACCCTTTGGTGTTAAACATTGGTGCAATTAGCTGAGTCTTTCCAGCTCTCCACCTGCTGGGCACGTGGTTGAATTGCAGTCTCAGGACTCAGGGTGAATAGGTGGTGGGCGAGTGACTGTGTGGGGTCCTCGGACTGATCCTGGCCAATGAGTTGTGAGCAGAAATGAAGGGCCGCTTTCAGGCCTGAGCATTTCATTTCAGGTGCAAGACCCTCCAAGATTCCCTCTCCCTCGGGCCCAGCTTCTCTTCCAGCCCGATTCCCCGGGAGACCAGAGCAAAGCCTCTTGCCCACCCACGATGGACATGAAGAGCAAGTGAGAGTTAAATCTGAATGTTGACGCACTTGTTATTAGGGGTTACTTGTCCCATCAGCATAACCTAACCTCTCCTGACTAATTTAGCAACTGAAGTGTTTTACAGAAAGAAAAAAATCCAATTGGCAGCATCATGCTATTATGAATGATTGCCCACTCTTTCATGGTCTCTGCATCAACATGCAGATAGCATAGTAATCCCTGAAGAACTTATTTCTACTTTTCCACTTAGTATGTTTTCCCTAGGTATACGCATCAGTGAGAATGTGGTTTGGCTAATAATGACAAAAAACCCAAATTAACAATGACTTAAACACCATTCATCTCTCAAGTAAAAGCTCTGGAGTTAGGAGGTGCGAGTTGATATGGTGACTGGATGATGGCGGGGAAGCCAGGCTCCTTCTTTCCTGCTACTCTGCCGTTCTCAGCAGATGGCTTCCCCAGATGGCTGCAGAAGCTCAAGCCATCACATCTGCATGCCATCCTGGAGGAAGGAGGAAGGTGGGAGAGGGGCGTTGCAGGGAGAAGGGTAGAGGAGTCATGGGGGGTGCTCCGACTCTGTAATGACATGTCACATACGACTGTTCTGTTTATATCCCATTGGTCAGAATCTGGTCACAAGGCCACATCTAGTTGCAAGGGAGGCTGGGAAAGGAAATGTTTATTCTGGGCAGCCGTGCACCCTTACTGAGAGATGGCTGCAGGGATGCAGCTGGCAGGCCCTGCCACGTGTGGGATGGCATTCCTTCACAAATAAGTCCCCTGGTTTAATGGCCAGCTTGGCCTTGTTCTAATTTTTCACATTCCGTATCAGTGCGAATTGCTTTCTCTGTTTGTGTTATTTCCCTGAGATTTATTTCCCAACGTGTGATAACCTGCCAGGTTGAAGGGTGTGACTAGGACGCTCTCTCCGCGGCAGCTGCTGTTACATTTTGCTGCACCAGGCGCCCGAACAACAGAGCACGGGATTTATGAGCCCGCATTTCCGTTCCCCCAGCGCAGCCACACGGCTTGTGCCATTGGGCTTATATTTACTGATTTGGTAGATGTATTATTTAAGGGTGTTTTAGTTTTCATGTCATTCATTAATTAGCAGCCAGCTGAGGTTTGGGCCTGGGCTGGTTTACAATCCACAGTCTCACAAATAGCAACTGGGCTGTTGTTTTATTCAACTGCAAGGGAAATTTAACGCCCATTTTGGAGCTGAGAAAACTGAGGCGCTGAGGCTAAAGTCACAGGCCAGTGTGGCAGGGCAAGGACTGGACCCAGGTCTGACTACTACGAGCCCGGTGCTCCTATAAAAAGGACTTGCTTGGACAATACAGCAGGGCTGTGGAAGCTGCTGAGGCGCAGAGGGAAACCCTGTGTGGGGAAAGGTGGAGTCTACCTGACTAATTCACTCCTATGGCTTTGTGCACGCTGCTTCCTCTCTCTGGGCCTCGGTTTACCCACAAGCAGAGTAGACGGTGGGAGATGGAAACCACTTTTCAGACTCCTCCCAACTCTGGATAGAAGGTGCAGTAATAAATGCTGGCAGTTTAGGAGGGTGGACACGGCAGGAAGGGGAGCACTGCCTGGGAGCGGGGGGGTGGACACGGGCAGGGAGAAGTTGGAGGGACCTCAGAAGAGGGGCGGGCTGGAGCTGTCTGGTCCACCTGTGGGTGCGTGCCCTGCGCTCTCCCTGTGGCTGTCTCGAGTCTTGAGTCCGGGACGAAGGTGGACGTGCACAGGCTACTTTGCACACACAGGTGAGCCCTGCATGTTGGGACCTCACCCCAGGGAGATGGGTGGTGGCCAGGGTGGAGTCCAGAGCGTAGGAGGGGAAGCACAGACAAGCCGGCTACTTGAGGGTCTGGGGTGAAGGAAAGGTGGGGACCCTGGCTCAGTGTCCAGCTCCAGCCCTTGGTGATGCCCTCAGGACAAAATGTTCCCGAGGCAAATGAAAATATATGTCCACAGAAAAACCTGCACATGGGTGCTCATAGCATCATCATTCAGAACAGCCCCAAAGTGGAAACAACCCGACTGCCCATCCCTCGGGGACGGGTAAAAAATGTGGTGCATCCATCCGATGGAATGTTACTCAGCCAAGAAAAAGAGTGGAGCACTGACACATCCTACGACAGGGATGAACCTCGGAAACATTTCGATAAGTAAATGAAAGCAGGCACGAAAGCCAACATACGTATGATTCCACTTATATGAAATGTCCGGAGTAGGCAAATGCTTACAGACACAAGGTAGAGTAATAGTTGCCTGGGGCTGGCCTGGCGGGTCTGGCTCAGCTGGCTGGGCGTCGCCTGTGCACCAAAGGGTTGCTGGTTCGGGTCTTCATTAGGGCACACGCCCAGGGTTGCAGGCTCGATCCCCGCTACGGGGCATGCGGAAGGCAACCAAGAGGTGTTTCTCTTCCTCACATCCGTGTTTCTCTCTTCCACTTTCCTCTCTCTAAAAATCAATAAACTATCCTAAAAAAAAAAAGTTGTCTCGGTTGGGGATTGGGTGGGAAGGGAAATGGAAAGTAACTTCTAAGATACAGGGTTTATTTGGGGGGTGATGAAAATGTTCTAAAATCGATTGTGGTGATAGTTGCACAACTCTTTGAATATCCTAAAAACCACTGAATTGTAAACTCTAAAAGAGTGAATTTTATGATGTGTGAGTTATGTCTCAATAAAGCTGTCACCAAAAAAAAAAAGTAACTGCAGAGCCATCACTTACCTAAGAGAGCGGAAAAGCCAGGAGCCACCCGTGTTTTCCTTCGTGTTATGGAAGCTAACCCCGCCGGATAAATGTGAAAGAGGCCGTGGAACGCCATAAAAATACCATTTTTGTTCATCACACCACTAGAAACACACTATTTTGTTCAAAGTGCTTCTCCAAACTGCCTGGGACTGAGGGCTGCCGGAATCAAGTTTCGATCCGCTGAATATAAAACGATGAAAAAGATTGGGGGGGAAAGTAATCTGATGTTTAATTTCTGCAAAAATTCAGAGGAGGGTGGGGTGTTCAACACAAGTGTGTGTGAAAAAGACCTGGTTTTAGTTGGCCATCAGTTCAACAGTCGCTAACCACTTGAAGTGAGAGCCAGGAGCGCCTGCTCCCTCTGACAGGGAGGTGGCCAGGGTGAAGTCCAGAGCGTAGGAGGGGAAGCACAGACAAGCCGGCTACTCGAGGGTCTGGGGTGAAGGGAAGGTGGGGACCCTGGCCCGGGTGTCCAGCTCCAGCCCTTGGTGATGCCCTCAGGACAAAATGTTCCCGAGGGAACATGAGAAGAAACACAGTCGCTGGGTCGAAGGGAGTGAACGGCCGCGTGATGAGAACCCAGCTCACCCGCTGTGTCCTCATCTGGGCTTCAAGGAAGAAGTGCACCGGCAAACATCAGCCGGCGCAGAAGGAAAGGGCCAGAAATGTAAGAGCTTGGAGACCATTTCAGAGGAGAACAACAAAAGCAGCTGAGAGCATTTAACCCGAACATGTCAGATGTAGCTTGGGACCACACAGCTGTCACGTGAGAGGTTGAGCAGATTTGCACTAGGCCATTCTTTAGAGATAAGCAGTGTTCATGCACACAGGTGATAGGAAAGTAGTTTAACATAAGGAACTGTCATTATCGAAATAAATAACCTCTAAAGGGACTTACACTAGCCATAGTTTATAAGTGAAAGCACTTATTTTATGTGCTTATTTTGAGTATATATTCACATGGCTCAAAAGCAAAACAATATAGAACGTTCACAATAAAAAGTCTTGTTCCTATCTTGTTATCCTCTCTACTCCTATGCTCATGCATATGGGAACCACTTTTTAATCATTTCAAAGCTTCCATGGGTAAATAAAACACATTCTTATACCACCACCCCTTGATACAAAAGGTAACATAATCCACGGGCTATATCTTTGTTTCTGTATGGATATTTTCTATTGACCGGTTAAAATCCTTTCTGTTGTGTCTAATACGATGTTAAAACCATATACTAAGTTCTTCATTTCAGTTATTTTATTTGTCAGTTCTATAGTTTCCATTTGATTCTTTTGTATACTCATATGATATCACTATTGGCTCAGCGCACGTCATGCATGTGCAGGGTCCTCTAGGCCCAGCCTGCCATTAGGGCCATGTCCCCACGCGGTGACGCCTGGCATGCTCCGTGGATGCTAATGGCGCCCCACCAGACTCCTCATGCTATCAACGTCCTGCGATGCTCTAGGGATGCTGCCGGCACCCCGAGATACTCCATCAACACTGCCAGCACCCTACAATGCTCTGGGGGTGCTGCCGGTAGCCTGTGATGCTCTGCCAATGCTGCCGGCCCCCCAGGGGGTGGGGGTGGAGGGCCCGAGAGGTGCTCCATGCTACTTCTGGTGACCTGTCATTTGGTCGTTACGGCATTGTGGCTACCAGTCTTTTTATAATATAAACTAGAGGCCCAGTGCACAAAGTTTGTGCACTGGGCTGGTGTCTCTCAGCCCAGCCTGTCCCCTCTCCAATCTGGGATCCCTCTCACAATCTGGGACTGCTAGCTCCCAACTGCTCGCCTGCCTGCCTGCCTGACTGCCCCTAACCACTTCTGCCTGCCAGCCTGATCACTTCTTAACTGCTTCCCTACTGGCCTGATTGATGCCTAACTATTCCCCTGCTGACCCTATTACCCCAAACTGCCCTTCCCTGCAGGCCTGGTTGCCCACAACTGCCCTCCCCTGCTGATCTGATTGCCCACAACTGCAGTCTCCTGTCAACCATCTTGTGGTGGCCATCTTGTGATGACACAAGGGCAAGACGCAACCTATGCTTTTATTAGTATAGATATTATCAGATGAAATATTCTATTTGAAATTGTTTTTTCATCTCCTGGTTTCTTGTCCATATTAATCATAGCTATTTAAAGTCTTTACAGGCCCATCACTTGTGGAGCTGTTTCTACTGTCTATTTTTTCCTTTGACTTGGCATACCTAGTAATATTTTTACTGATTGCCCAGCATTGTGATTTAAACACTCCACAATATATCATAAAGATCTCTATTGGTATGATGAGAAATTTCTTTTTTTCTAGATAGGCATTTTATAAACAGTATTTCCAAACCATACAGCAATTCTGCAAGATGTGTATCTTGTGCACGGTCCAGTACCAGGTACTCTCGATGTGGGGTCTGATTCAATAACTGCAACTAAAGAATAGAAGTTGTAGTGTGTTACCTACTCAAGGGTCCCCGATGAGTGCAGTAAGGATTCAAACCCAAGGCTGTCTAATTGTCTTCCTTTATATCATGCCGCTATCTATGTCCATGAAAACGTTGCCATTTAAAAAAAAAGATGTATCTTACCCAGAAACAAACACACAACTAAAAACCAGCAATGGTGGGATTCATATCCACGTCTGTCTAGCTCCCATGTGGGTGCTCCCCCCACAACACCTGTGAACAGCCATCACAGGAGGGGCGCAGGTGGGGCCTGGAAGCCAGGGGTTGTAGAGACAGTTCTAGCTGGGCTCTGCTAATTAGGAGACCCACTCAGTTAGCTCAAGAATAAAAGGTCATATCAGTGAAGAATTCTTATGGCTAAAAGACCTGTGGTAGGCAAGATCTCAACAGGAAGAAGGCAGGTGTCAAGCCCAGTTAGGACCATTTGAGGAGGGCTTATTTACAAAGGGATTAATTACTAAGGTATAAGTGGGATGTAGAGAGACCACCAGGAGAGGGAAGAGACAGAGGGTTGGTGGCAATGGAACTGTCACCACTTATATCTCAAAGGGATGCATGGAGGGAGAAGTGACTGGACCCAGAGAAGAGAGTCGTGGAGAACAGGCCACCTTGACAGGAACAGTAACCTTCAGCCACCCAAAGTGACCTGCAGGTAGAGAGGGGGGATTAGGAACCCCAGGTCACTACCCTCCCATGTCTGGTCTTTGGCCAGGGCTACCTATTGGCCAGACATAATCAGAAGCCTCCTGAGGCAACAAGGAGAATGGAGAAGAATATAGAATGGATCTAGATAGGCAGGAAAGTATCTGGAGCATGTGCGTGCAAGCACACACACACACACACACACACACACACACACACACACACACAGTCTAAGCAGTAAAGACATTTAACTACGCCACATATAAGTCTGTTTGTGAGCATCCCTGAGATGTGCAGCAGCTCAGTCACGTGGTTCAGTGATGTCACTGACCACCCAGGCTCTCCTCATCTTTTCCCTCACCTCCTCAGGATGATTGACTTTTAACCTTTGCTTCCTCGGCTTCAGGCATCACATCCTTACTCAGCTGCATTTAAGACAGGGAGGGGGGCACACTTCCTTACCTGTCTCCTTTGGTCAAGGAGTGGACATTCACAAAAGCCCCCTGCCCTCAGCACTGTCACTGGCCAGATGGGGTCTCATGCCCACCTTGAACCAATCACTAGTAAAGTTGGGCAGGACTACCTTGGGTGGCTTAGACCAACCAAGATTCATCTCCTGGGGCCAGAGATTGCTTCCACTTCCTTGAGCATGTTGCTTCTCCCCAATAAAATCAGGGTTCTAAATTCTAAGGAAGAAGGAGGGGCTGGGGGAGGTAGGGACTCAGCCATATTGGCTGCAGGTATCTTACTTTTCCCCAGGAAGCCCAAGCAGGTCACAGGAACTTGAGGTGGAAGGGGGGCACCACAGCTGTGCTGGGGCCCTAGGATCAGCTGAGGTTCTGGGTAGCCAGTTCCTCCTGGCCAGCCTCTCTGCTCTGCCCTCTTCTCCCCAGCAGGTTCCCCTGCCTACTCCTGGCCTCCCCTCCCCATACCCAGCTTCTACGGCTTCTCTAGGTTCTCCAGCCCCTCTCCACCGGGCAGGACAAAGCCCTGCTATAGCTAAGGCTGGGTGGTGGGATCGTGGGTACAAATGGCACAAGGACAGGTGCCAGGCATGGGGGCAGTGTTCCTTAGCCGGGTCTGTCAGGTGAGGGGGAATGAAACTGGAACAAAGTAACAGGATAGAATTGACCTACAAGTAAATAAATGTGTAATAAAACCAGAGTGTGTGCATGCATCTGAAAGAGAGTAATTCAGTGCAAAATTTAAATAAAAACTCTTTTGACTGATACCACTGTGGTGCCCCCATAGGCTGACAACTGGGGAAAGGTATCCTTCAGTCCCCCTTCTTCACCTTGGGACAGGCTCCGAAACCATGCCTAGTAAGAAGGCATTCTGGGAATGCAGTGGATGCTGTTGGGGCTCACCCAGGCCCCTTTATCAGGCCTGTATGTCCGGCCGGGCTGCTAAGCCTCACAGCTGCCCCTTTTCTGGAGAACAGAGCCACCTCGCTCAGATGTCTGGGAGGTCCCGCCCACCCCATCCCCATCCCCACCCCCGTGCATCCTGGGCTCTTCGATGCCAATAACTGCTGATTGGTGTAGTGGGGAAGGGGGAAGAGGCAGGGGCAGGAGTGAGGTTGGGGGAGGAATAAGAAGTCAGATCATTGGCCCAGCTCTGTGGTGCTGTTCATGCTCAGAGTCCCCGGTGGGTCAGGCTTCATCTGGGCCTGGCTTCTCCTGGCCTGGAGTCTGGCCCTCCTATCTTACTCCCACCTGCAAGGAATTCCCACCCCAGGTGAGCAGGAACTCTGTTTCCTCTATCTCCCTCCTCCTCTAGTCATCGCACAGAAATTCTTAGAGCAGACACCAGCTATACCTCCTGCTGGGCTCCGTAGGCAGAGGCATAAGACACAGCCCCTGATCTTAAAGAGTTGAAACTCTAATTAGTGAGGCAGGCAGGACACACCTATTAGAAAGGGAAACACTCGCAGCGAACAGCATATGCCAAGACCTGTTGCTTGCCCAGCAGATGAGGGTCCAGATCATGTACAGAGAAGAGGGAAGACACAGCAGTCAGGTAGGGCTCCCTGGAGGAGACACCAGGGAGTTTAAAACTCCCCTAAGCAGGAAGGAGGCCAGAGGAATGTGCTAGGACTCAGGAGCCCAAGGCATAGACCATGTGGTGGGGTAAATGCTCTGCAAGGAAGCAAGAGAGGTAAGATGGGAGAGACAGGTTGCTGCCTGGGGCAGCAGGAGAGATCAGATGGAGGATGAGACCAAAGTTCAAAGCTGAAATGATTGGAAGAAGGAGACTCAAAGGTAGGGAAGTCCATTTGTGTTGTTTATCGTCAACTTGCTTTGTACCCCACAGTGCTGGGCACAGAGCAGCTAGGCTGTAGGTGTTCACCAAGCAGGGTCTACACATGGGGCCCCTGCTCCTCACCTCCTGCCTGCATCCCGGCTCCTCCAAGCAGGCCCAAGGGAGCCTTCCAGGTCAGTGCGACCTGTCCCCAGTGAACCAGGGAAAGCGAAGCCCCCCGCCCCTGGGCCCGCCCCTGGCCCCGTCCCTGCCACCCCAGCAGGAATCTAATCAGGAAAGCTAATTAGAGGCCGGGTGAGAGACGGAGGCACTGGTGCTTGGGTGCCTTCGTGAGCTCGGGAGCTGAGGATCAATCTCAGGCTTGTGCTCCACAGAGAAAGACGCTGCTGGAACCGGGATGCAGTTGTCAGACAAAAGCCAGGCCCTGCGCTGGGCTGGCTCCACTCCCTCCACAAGGGACAGGCTCCAGGGGCATATGTGTGTGTGTGCCCACACACGCTTACTCTCCTACACATGCCTGCACAGTCACACACACACATCACACACATGCACATGATGTGTCACATTCACAGGCATCTCCATGCACATCCACTCACACAGTCATTCACTGACACACATTCACACACTCACGTGGAGCTTTGCGCACAACTGCACTACATACCTACACACTCATGCACATGTTCACACACACAAACTCAAAATATATTTACATACACATTTCATGCACACACTCACGTACACACACATGTGCAGGGGGAGCAGTTTTGATCTCCATGGCTCCACACCCAACTCAGATCCCTCTTATCTGTGCTAGACTGTTCTGAGCAGCACCCTCGGGCCACAGCGGAGCTGGCACCATACAAACGCCAGCCTCTGCCCTCAGTAAGGCTCTCTCCCACCTGCTGGCTTTTCCAAAAGGAAAAGCCACTTCTCAGAGCCCATGCCCTGGTCTCTCTCGCTCCCACACCTGCACGTCCCAGCCTGAGGCAGTTCTTCCTTCCAGCTGCCCTCAATCCCCTGCAGAATCAGGCCAGCCCCGCTCTCACCGACAGGAATGTTCTCACCAGTCAGCACAGCACAGGTCCCAGGAGAGCCAGAGACACACCCAGCACTGCCTTACCTGATACAGCAGGGCAGTGGAGGTGTGAGTGTGTGGGGAATGTCTGCACGGGGCTTCAGTCTGGGCTCCGAGGGTTCTAACCCAACTCTGAGCGACCTTGAGCAAGTTGCTAAACCTCTCTGAGCCTCAGTCCCCTTGTCTGTAAAGGAGGGCAACCACAGCTCCAGGTCGTGTGAAGAGTGAGTGAAATTAGTTATACATGTTACATGCTTGGCACAGAGTGAAGTACAGAGTATGTGCTCAATAAATTTAACACTTACCATCCTGGGGGCCAAACCCAGCACTCTGAGCTTCCCCCATCTCCGACCAGAGTTCACGCTTGCCCTGCAAGCCTAGCTCCCTCCTGCCTTCCCTGAATCCGAATAAGAAGACAGGTTATTAGTACCAATTTGATCAAAATAGCACATGGATTAGCATGTACGCAGCAAAGTCTAATTCTGTTTACTGTTCTAAGGGAGCATGCAATTATTACAGGAGCTGGGACAGAGTGTTTTTAATAACATTTCTTGTTAAGATTTAATTATAGGAAATTGTATTTTCTTAATCACTGAAAACTCAACTGGCTAGGAAAAGAATCGTGATAATTTTGTTTGCAGTTTATTAAATCCTTACGATATTCTTTCTCCTACATTTGCTTTTATTATGTGCTGCTGCTAAGTGCTTTTTAACCCTTGGAGCTGTGAGGGGGAAGGCCTGGGGCGTCCCTGCCTCCCCGTTCCCAGGCCCTCCACGACAAATTCGGTGCCAAAGATGCCATAAACCAAAGCGATTACGGAGCCGAGTTGTTCCATTTCCCGCTCAGGAAAAAAGAGCAGGTGTGTTCTCCTCCTTGTTTGAAGTTGGTGGGCTGAGAAACCATCCAGAGAGTTCCTGGCCCTCATACAAGCCTCCCCTGGAAACCCAGTCCCAGGTGTCCTCAAGCCAGGAACCCCTGCGAAAAATCAAGAAATTGCAGAAGTAACATTGGCGCCGTCTGCATTCACAGGGCATTCCTGACCCCTCCGGAGGTCCGAGCCTAGGGAAGGGGCTTAAGGGTGTGATGGTTCTGCATGATCCACCTGACCCTCCGTCCATTCTCTCCTGGACAGGGCGGCACTGCGGGTGAAGCTTTCCTCCTACAACCGACTGTGCATGAGGCCTCTTTGCTACCAGATGCTAAGAACCCGGAATTCAGAAATGCATGTGAAGAGCCCTGCCCAGGAAGTCTACGGGCCCTCCTGCTCCCCCTTCCGCAGCTCTGTGTGCGTGAGGAGGCGCAAGGAGACAAGGGGGTACAGAGAGCCGCACACTGAGAAACAGGGTGTGCGAAAACCAGAGACACAAAGGAGCCACAGCCTGCCAGGAAATCAGACTCAGGGGAAAAGACGCAATGTTATCAACAACATGAGAAGTGATGCTTATAAAAACCAACGTGAGACGCCAGCCCCATGGGGATTTGTGCTGCGTGGATAAGTAACAATTCCTTAGCCAAAGGAAAGCATCCCTGACTGTGAAATCCTGTGATCCCAGGAGAGTGGGGTGTGTGAGTGTGAGTGTGTGTGTTGTGTGTGTGAGTGTGAGTGTTGGTGGGACCCTTTGACCTCAGTCACAGCCCCATCTCCATGTCTACCCAACCCCCATGACTCGCAGAGCCTGGACCATCTTCACACAGATGCCATGTTCAGAGGCAGTCCTTCCTCCGGAGAGTACCACCCCTCAGTCAACAAGTCCCACCTGTGTCTAGCCTGGAGCTCTCCTGCTACAAAGCAAACCTACTTCCTCTTGATCTGTGGGAGGCGGGAGAGAAGGACAATGATACAATGAGTGGAATTCCGATCAGAAGGGCCCATCTGACACATCTCCAGGTCCTTCCACTCCCCTCTAAACCCTGAGACCCCGCTCTCTTAAAAACTCCCCAGTGGCCTCCCTGTTCTCCACGTCCCTCCCTCCAATGTCTTTGTTCTCTGGAGGGGGGAGAGCAGGCCTGGCGGGTTAACCCCCATAGCAGAGTGCAGCACATCAAAGAGGCGGCAAGAGAGGTGATGGATAATAGATGGCTGGAAGCATGAATGATACATATGCAGATAAATGATGGATAATGGGGCTCGCATGATGTATAGGCCTCGGCTGGAGTAATAGATGTGTAGATACATATAGATTGATGGAGGGAGACAGAATCAGAGAGACAGACACAGGGGCAGCTGGGAGGACGGATCCAGGATCCAGGATAGATGCACTGGGACTAGATAGGCAGGGAGATAAGAGGCAGGACGGTAGCTGGGAGACAAGACAGAGAGAAATACTCAGAGAAGGACTTCCTGGGCGCAGGGACAGAGAAAAAACAACAGGCAACGAATGGACACCCAGAGCCTGCCCCAGACAGACACTGCTGCTGCCCAGGCGCCCGCGGGAGCTGGAGCCTGGACGCTCGGACAGGTGACGGATGTGCCCAAAGAGGGTGAACAGATGGGCGGGCCCATTGATCTGGGCGCTCCTCCACTATTCCCCCCCTCCACCCGCCCCCGCGGATCTTCAGGCTCCTGGGTGCAGCCCCACAACCCCGTGCCCGGCGAGGGCGCCCGGCCGGCCGGGGTGCCCACGCGGATGGGCGGGAGGGGCTGCGGACCGCCTCGGGTCCTGGAGCGGAGTTTGTTTCCATGACGGCCGGCCCACGTGACCCCCTCCCCTTCATAAATAATGCCCGGGTTGAACGCTCCCCAAGGACGGGCGGGAGAGAGGCTTCCTGTTGGGTTGCTTTCCCCAGAATCGAAGCAAGTCTTTGAAGCCGCCTGCCTTGCAGAGCTGCCTGAGTCCCTGTTCCTTCTCCCTGTCACTCCCTGGTGTCCCTCTCAGCACCCCCTCCTCCTCCCCATCCTAGGGGTCTTCCCGACCCCAGTTCCTCTCCACCAGCTGAACGGGAGAGACAGGAGGGAAGCTATTGTTCCCGAAAGGGCAAGGCAAACTCCTGGGCGGGTGGGGGTGGGGGGCTGGAGCAGATAAAACCTCTACCAGCCACAGCTGGGGGGAAGCCCAGCGAGGTGAGGGGGCTCTCCATCCCTACCAGGCTCAGCGACCCACCCCCCTCACACACACACCTCACAAACAACCGCACACATACACCTCTCACACACACACCGCACACACACCTCACACACACACACCTCACAAACACACCGCACATACACATCACACAGACACCTCACACACACACACCTCACACACACACACCTCACAAACACACCGCACACATACACCTCTCACACACACCTCACACACACACCTCACACACACACACCTCACAAACACACCGCACATACACATCACACAGACACCTCACACACACACCTCTCACACACACCTCACACACACACCGCACACACAAACCTCTCTCACACACACCGCACACACACACCTCACAAACACACCTCTCACACACAACTCACACACACACCTCACACACACAGCTCACACACACAACTCACACACACACCTCACACACACACACCTCACACACACACCGCACACATACACCTCTCACACACACACTGCACACACACCTCACACACACACCTCACACACACACACCTCACAAACACACCGCACATACACATCACACAGACACCTCACACACACACACCTCTCACACACACCTCACACACACACACCTCACAAACACACCGCACACATACACCTCTCACACACACACCGCACACACACCTCACACACACACCTCACACACACACACCTCACACACACACACCTCACAAACACACCGCACATACACATCACACAGACACCTCACACACACACCCCTCTCACACACACCTCACACACACACCGCACACACACAGCTCACAAACACACCTCACACACACACACCTCACACACACACACCTCACACACACACACCTCACACACACACCTCACACACACACCTCACACACAAACCTCTCTCACACACACCGCACACACACACCTCACAAACACACCTCTCACACACAACTCACACACACACCTCACACACACACACCTCACACACACAGCTCACACACACACCTCACACACACACCTCACACACACACACCTCACACACACACCTCACACACACCTCACACACACACCTCACACACACACCTCACACACACACCTCACACACACACCTCACACACACCTCACACGCACACCGCACACACACACCTCACACACACACCTCACACACACACCTCACACAACCTCACACACACACCTCTGGCACACACCGCACACGCACACCTCACACACACACACCTCACACACACACCTCACACACACACCTCATACACACACCTCACACACACACCTCACACACGCACACCTCACACACGCACACCTCACACACACACCTCACACACACACCTCACACACACACCTCACACACACCTCACACACACACCTCACACACACACCTCAAACACACACCTCTCACACACACCTCACACACACACCTCACACACACACACCTCACACACACAGCTCACACACACACCTCACACACACACCTCACACACACACACCTCACACACACACACCTCACACACACACCTCACACACACACACCTCTCAGACACACATCTCACACACACCTCACACACACACCTCACAAACACACCTCACACACACACCTCACAAACACACCTCTCACACACACACCTCACACACACACACCGCACACACACAGCTCACAAACACACCTCACACACACACCTCACACACACACCTCACAAACACACCGCACACATACACCTCTCACACACACACCGCACACACACCTCACACACACACCTCACACACACACCTCACAAACACACCGCACATACACATCACACAGACACCTCACACACACACACCTCTCACACACACCTCACACACACCTCACACACACACCGCACACGCATACCTCACACACGCACACCTCACACACACACCTCACACACACACCTCACACACACACCTCACACACACACCTCACACACACACACCTCACACACACACCTCACACACACACCTCACACACGCACACCTCACACACACACCTCACACACGCACACCTCACACACACACCTCACACACACACCTCACACACACACCTCACACACACACCTCACACACGCACACCTCACACACACACCTCTTACACACATACACCTCACAAACACACCGCACATACACACACCTCACACACACAGCTCACACACACACCTCACACACACACCTCACACACACACACCTCACACACACACCTCACACACACACCTCACACACACACCTCACACACACCTCACACACACACCTCACACACACACCTCACACACACACCTCTCACACACACCTCACACACACACCTCACACACACACACCTCACACACACAGCTCACACACACACCTCACACACACACCTCACACACACACACCTCACACACACACACCTCACACACACACCTCACACACACACACCTCTCAGACACACATCTCACACACACCTCACACACACACCTCACAAACACACCTCACACACACACCTCACAAACACACCTCTCACACACACACCTCACACACACACACCGCACACACACAGCTCACAAACACACCTCACACACACACCTCACACACACACCTCACACACACACCGCACACATACACCTCTCACACACACACCGCACACACACCTCACACACACACCTCACACACACACCTCACAAACACACCGCACATACACATCACACAGACACCTCACACACACACACCTCTCACACACACCTCACACACACCTCACACACACACCGCACACGCATACCTCACACACGCACACCTCACACACACACCTCACACACACACACCTCACACACACACCTCACACACACACCTCACACACACACACCTCACACACACACCTCACACACACACCTCACACACGCACACCTCACACACACACCTCACACACGCACACCTCACACACACACCTCACACACACACCTCACACACACACCGCACACGCACACCTCACACACGCACACCTCACACACACACCTCTTACACACATACACCTCACAAACACACCGCACATACACACCTCTCACACACACACCGCACACGCACACCTCACACACACACACCTCACACACACACACCTCACACACACACCTCACACACACACCTCACACACACACCTCACACACACCTCACACACACACCTCACACACACACACCTCACACACACACCTCACACACGCACACCTCACACACGCACATCTCACACACGCACACCTCACACACGCACACCTCACACACGCACACCTCACACACGCACACCTCACACACGCACACCTCACACACACACCTCACACACACACACCTCACACACACACACCTCACACACACACACCTCTCAGACACACATCTCACACACACCTCACACACACACCTCACAAACACACCTCACACACACACCTCACAAACACACCTCTCACACACACACCTCACACACACACACCGCACACACACAGCTCACAAACACACCTCACACACACACCTCACACACACACCTCACAAACACACCGCACACATACACCTCTCACACACACACCGCACACACACCTCACACACACACCTCACACACACACCTCACAAACACACCGCACATACACATCACACAGACACCTCACACACACACACCTCTCACACACACCTCACACACACCTCACACACACACCGCACACGCATACCTCACACACGCACACCTCACACACACACCTCACACACACACCTCACACACACACCTCACACACACACACCTCACACACACACCTCACACACACACCTCACACACGCACACCTCACACACACACCTCACACACGCACACCTCACACACACACCTCACACACACACCTCACACACACACCTCACACACACACCTCACACACGCACACCTCACACACACACCTCTTACACACATACACCTCACAAACACACCGCACATACACACACCTCACACACACAGCTCACACACACACCTCACACACACACCTCACACACACACACCTCACACACACACCTCACACACACACCTCACACACACACCTCACACACACCTCACACACACACCTCACACACACACCTCACACACACACCTCTCACACACACCTCACACACACACCTCACACACACACACCTCACACACACAGCTCACACACACACCTCACACACACACCTCACACACACACACCTCACACACACACACCTCACACACACACCTCACACACACACACCTCTCACACACACATCTCACACACACCTCACACACACACCTCACAAACACACCTCACACACACACCTCACAAACACACCTCTCACACACACACCTCACACACACACACCGCACACACACAGCTCACAAACACACCTCACACACACACCTCACACACACACCTCACAAACACACCGCACACATACACCTCTCACACACACACCGCACACACACCTCACACACACACCTCACACACACACCTCACAAACACACCGCACATACACATCACACAGACACCTCACACACACACACCTCTCACACACACCTCACACACACCTCACACACACACCGCACACGCATACCTCACACACGCACACCTCACACACACACCTCACACACACACACCTCACACACACACCTCACACACACACCTCACACACACACACCTCACACACACACCTCACACACACACCTCACACACGCACACCTCACACACACACCTCACACACGCACACCTCACACACACACCTCACACACACACCTCACACACACACCGCACACGCACACCTCACACACGCACACCTCACACACACACCTCTTACACACATACACCTCACAAACACACCGCACATACACACCTCTCACACACACACCGCACACGCACACCTCACACACACACACCTCACACACACACACCTCACACACACACCTCACACACACACCTCACACACACACCTCACACACACCTCACACACACACCTCACACACACACACCTCACACACACACCTCACACACGCACACCTCACACACGCACATCTCACACACGCACACCTCACACACGCACACCTCACACACGCACACCTCACACACGCACACCTCACACACGCACACCTCACACACACACCTCACACACACACCTCATACACACACCTCACACACACACCTCACACACGCACACCTCACACACGCACACCTCACACACACACCTCACACACACACCTCACACACACACCTCACACACACCTCACACACACACCTCACACACACACCTCAAACACACACCTCTCACACACACCTCACACACACACCTCACACACACACACCTCACACACACAGCTCACACACACACCTCACACACACACCTCACACACACACACCTCACACACACACACCTCACACACACACCTCACACACACACACCTCTCAGACACACATCTCACACACACCTCACACACACACCTCACAAACACACCTCACACACACACCTCACAAACACACCTCTCACACACACACCTCACACACACACACCGCACACACACAGCTCACAAACACACCTCACACACACACCTCACACACACACCTCACAAACACACCGCACACATACACCTCTCACACACACACCGCACACACACCTCACACACACACCTCACACACACACCTCACAAACACACCGCACATACACATCACACAGACACCTCACACACACACACCTCTCACACACACCTCACACACACCTCACACACACACCTCACACGCATACCTCACACACGCACACCTCACACACACACCTCACACACACACCTCACACACACACCTCACACACACACCTCACACACACACACCTCACACACACACCTCACACACACACCTCACACACGCACACCTCACACACACACCTCACACACGCACACCTCACACACACACCTCACACACACACCTCACACACACACCTCACACACACACCTCACACACGCACACCTCACACACACACCTCTTACACACATACACCTCACAAACACACCGCACATACACACACCTCACACACACAGCTCACACACACACCTCACACACACACCTCACACACACACACCTCACACACACACCTCACACACACACCTCACACACACACCTCACACACACCTCACACACACACCTCACACACACACCTCACACACACACCTCTCACACACACCTCACACACACACCTCACACACACACACCTCACACACACACCTCACACACACACCTCACACACACACCTCACACACACACACCTCACACACACACACCTCACACACACACCTCACACACACACACCTCTCAGACACACATCTCACACACACCTCACACACACACCTCACAAACACACCTCACACACACACCTCACACACACACCTCTCACACACACACCTCACACACACACACCGCACACACACAGCTCACAAACACACCTCACACACACACCTCACACACACACCTCACAAACACACCGCACACATACACCTCTCACACACACACCGCACACACACCTCACACACACACCTCACACACACACCTCACAAACACACCGCACATACACATCACACAGACACCTCACACACACACACCTCACACACACACCTCACACACACCTCACACACACACCGCACACGCATACCTCACACACGCACACCTCACACACACACCTCACACACACACACCTCACACACACACCTCACACACACACCTCACACACACACACCTCACACACACACCTCACACACACACCTCACACACGCACACCTCACACACACACCTCACACACGCACACCTCACACACACACCTCACACACACACCTCACACACACACCGCACACGCACACCTCACACACGCACACCTCACACACACACCTCTTACACACATACACCTCACAAACACACCGCACATACACACCTCTCACACACACACCGCACACGCACACCTCACACACACACACCTCACACACACACACCTCACACACACACCTCACACACACACCTCACACACACACCTCACACACACCTCACACACACACCTCACACACACACACCTCACACACACACCTCACACACGCACACCTCACACACGCACATCTCACACACGCACACCTCACACACGCACACCTCACACACGCACACCTCACACACGCACACCTCACACACGCACACCTCACACACACACCTCACACACACACACCTCACACACACACACCTCACACACACACCTCACACACACACACCTCTCAGACACACATCTCACACACACCTCACACACACACCTCACAAACACACCTCACACACACACCTCACAAACACACCTCTCACACACACACCTCACACACACACACCGCACACACACAGCTCACAAACACACCTCACACACACACCTCACAAACACACCGCACACATACACCTCTCACACACACACCGCACACACACCGCACACACACACCTCACACACACACCTCACAAACACACCGCACATACACATCACACAGACACCTCACACACACACACCTCTCACACACACCTCACACACACCTCACACACACACCGCACACGCATACCTCACACACGCACACCTCACACACACACCTCACACACACACCTCACACACACACCTCACACACACACCTCACACACACACACCTCACACACACACCTCACACACACACCTCACACACGCACACCTCACACACACACCTCACACACGCACACCTCACACACACACCTCACACACACACCTCACACACACACCTCACACACACACCTCACACACGCACACCTCACACACACACCTCTTACACACATACACCTCACAAACACACCGCACATACACACACCTCACACACACAGCTCACACACACACCTCACACACACACCTCACACACACACACCTCACACACACACCTCACACACACACCTCACACACACACCTCACACACACCTCACACACACACCTCACACACACACCTCACACACACACCTCTCACACACACCTCACACACACACCTCACACACACACACCTCACACACACAGCTCACACACACACCTCACACACACACCTCACACACACACACCTCACACACACACACCTCACACACACACCTCACACACACACACCTCTCAGACACACATCTCACACACACCTCACACACACACCTCACAAACACACCTCACACACACACCTCACACACACACCTCTCACACACACACCTCACACACACACACCGCACACACACAGCTCACAAACACACCTCACACACACACCTCACACACACACCTCACAAACACACCGCACACATACACCTCTCACACACACACCGCACACACACCTCACACACACACCTCACACACACACCTCACAAACACACCGCACATACACATCACACAGACACCTCACACACACACACCTCTCACACACACCTCACACACACCTCACACACACACCGCACACGCATACCTCACACACGCACACCTCACACACACACCTCACACACACACACCTCACACACACACCTCACACACACACCTCACACACACACACCTCACACACACACCTCACACACGCACACCTCACACACGCACACCTCACACACACACCTCACACACGCACACCTCACACACACACCTCACACACACACCTCACACACACACCGCACACGCACACCTCACACACGCACACCTCACACACACACCTCTTACACACATACACCTCACAAACACACCGCACATACACACCTCTCACACACACACCGCACACGCACACCTCACACACACACACCTCACACACACACACCTCACACACACACCTCACACACACACCTCACACACACACCTCACACACACCTCACACACACACCTCACACACACACACCTCACACACACACCTCACACACGCACACCTCACACACGCACATCTCACACACGCACACCTCACACACGCACACCTCACACACGCACACCTCACACACGCACACCTCACACACGCACACCTCACACACACACCTCACACACACACCTCACACACATACCTCACACAGACCTCACACGCACACCGCACACGCACACCTCACACACGCACACCTCACACACACACACCTCACACACACACCTCACACACACACCTCACACACGCACACCTCACACACACACCTCACACACACACCTCACACACACACCTCACACACACCTCACACACACCCCTCACACACACACCTCACACACACCTCACACACACACCTCACACACACACACACCTCACACACACACCTCACACACACACACACCTCACACACACACCTCACACACACACCTCACACACACACACACACACCTCACACACACACCTCACACACACCTCACACACACACCTCACACACACACCTCACACACACCTCACACACACACCTCACACACACACACACCTCACACACACACCTCACACACACACACACCTCACACACACACCTCACACACACACCTCACACACACACCTCACAAACACACCTCTCACACACACACCTCACACACACACACCGCACACACACAGCTCACAAACACACCTCACACACACAACTCACACACACACCTCACACACACACACCTCTCAGACACACACCTCACACACACCTCACACAAACACCTCACAAACACATCTCACACACACACCTCACAAACACACCTCTCACACACACACCTCACACACACACACCGCACACACACAGCTCACAAACACACCTCACACACACACCTCACACACACACACCTCTCAAACACACACCTCACACACACCTCACACACACACCTCACACACACACACCTCACACACACACCTCACACACACACCTCACACCTCACACACACACCTCTGGCACACACCGCACACGCACACCTCACACACACACACCTCACACACACACCTCACACACACACCTCACACACACACCTCACACACGCACACCTCACACACGCACACCTCACACACACACCTCACACACACACCTCACACACACACCTCACACACACCTCACACACACACCTCACACACACCTCACACACACACCTCACACACACACACACCTCACACACACACCTCACACACACACCTCACACACACACACACCTCACACACACACCTCACAAACACACCTCTCACACACACACCTCATACACACACACCGCACACACACAGCTCACAAACACACCTCACACACACAACTCACACACACACCTCTCAGACGCACACCTCACACACACCTCACACAAACACCTCACAAACACATCTCACACACACACCTCACAAACACACCTCTCACACACACACCTCACACACACACACCGCACACACACAGCTCACAAACACACCTCACACACACACCTCACACACACACCTCACACACACACACCTCTCAAACACACACCTCACACACACCTCACACACACACCTCACACACACACACCTCACACACACACCTCACACACACACCTCACACGCACACCTCTCACACACATACCTCACACACACACACTGCACAGACACAGCTCACAAACACACCTCACACACACCTCACACACACACACCTCACACGCACACCTCACAAACACACCTCTGACACACACAGCTCACACACACACCGCACACACACACCTCACACACACACCTCACATACACACCTCACAAACACACCTCTCACACACACACCTCACACATACACACCGCACACACACACCTCACAAACACACCTCACACACACACACCTCTCACATACACACCTCACACACACAACTCACAAACACACCTCACACACACACACCTCTCACACACACACCTCACACGCACACCTCTCACACACATACCTCACACACACACCTCACACACACACACCTCTCACACACACACCTCACACACACACCTCACACACACACACACCTCACACACACACCTCACAACACACCTCACACACATACCTCACACACACACCTCACATACACACCTCACAAACACACCTCTCACACACACACCTCACACACACACACACCTCACACACACACCTCACAACACACCTCACACACATACCTCACACACACAGCTCACACACACACCGCACACACACACCTCACACACACACCTCACACACAAACCTCTCTCACACACACCTCACACACACACCTCACACACACACACCTCTCACACACACACCTCACACACACACCTCACATACACACACACCTCACACGCACACCTCACATACACACACCTCACACACACACCTCACACACACACCTCACATACACACACACCTCACACGCACACCTCTCACACACACACCTCACACACACCTCACAAACACACCTCACAAACACACCTCTCACACACACCTCACACACACACACCGCACACATACAGCTCACAAACACACCTCACACACACACACCTCAGACACACACCTCACAAACACACCTCTCACACACACAGCTCACACACACACCATACACACACACCTCACACACACACCTCACACACACACCATACACACACACCTCACACACACACCTCACACACACACCACACACACACACCTCACACACAAACCTCACACACACACCTCACACACACACCTCACACACACACCTCACACACCTCACACACACACCTCACACACACACCTCACACACGCACACCTCACACACGCACACCTCACACACACACCTCACACAGACCTCACACACACACCGCACACGCACACCTCACACACGCACACCTCACACACGCACACCTCACACACACACCTCACACACACACCTCACACACACCTCACACACACACCGCACACGCACACCTCACACACACACACCTCACACACACACCTCACACACGCACACCTCACACACACACCTCACACACACACCTCACACACACACCTCACACACACCTCACACACACACCTCACACACACACCTCACACACACACCTCTCACACACACACCGCGCACACACACCGCACACACAAACCTCACACACACACCTAATACACACACACCTCACACACACACCTCACACACACACCGCACACACACACACCTCACACACACACACCGCACACACAAACCTCACACACACACCTAATACACACACACCTCACACACACACCTCACACACACACCGCGCACACACACACCGCACACACAATCCTCACACACACACCTAATACACACACACCTCACACACACACCTCTCACACACACACCTCACACACACACCTCACACACACACCTCACACACATACATCTCACACACACACCTCACACACCTCACACACACACCTCACACACACACACCTCACACACACACCTCACACACACACACCGCACACACACACCTCACACACACACCTCACACACACACATCTCACACACACACCTCTCACACACACCTCACACACACACCTCACACACATACATCTCACACACACACCTCACACACCTCACACACCTCACACACACACCTCTCACACACACCTCACACACACACCTCACACATCTCATACACACCTCACACTGAGACGCCTATGGTAGGGAGCTACTGTGGGGCTCCTAGAAAAGGAGTAACCGGTTCACATCTGTAACGTGAAGGGTGGATCTGAGGCCCCTGGTATGGAGACTAGGCAGCCGACTAGGAGGTGGAGGGGAATGATTGGAACTACACTGGGGTCACAGGTTGGCTTCGGGGTACAGGAAGAGTCAAGAAATGTTTTGGAGGACCTAAGAGGATGGAGAGAGAGAGAAACGTGAAGTCAAGGCTGACTCCTGGGTGTCTGGCCTGGGTGCGGGTGAGTGGCAGGGCTGCCCTCTGAAGGGCCACTTGGAGGAAGAGCAGGCCTCGGGAGTGTCCAGTTTGGAGCATGTTGCATTGAGGTACCTGATGGTGCAAACACCGGCTGTCCAGGGGTAGGCTGGACATTCTGGCCTGAACCCTGCGGGTGAAGGCTGCACGGACCAGCAAGGTCTGTGGGGGCTGAGACCCAAAGCGGGGGGTGTAGAAGTGACTGACGGGGACAGAGAAGAGCAGGAGACCAGGTCAGAAGGCCAAGAAGGGACTGTCAGAGAAGGGAGTTGGTAGAGCACTGTGCTGGGAGGGAAAGGGATGGAGAGAGAGGAGGAGGCAGTGGTGCCAGGTCAGGGGCAGCAGAGAGCACCAGTGAGAAAACACTGAGGGACCCACACACTTGGCACTGAGCACCTTCATAGTCTGGGTCTGGCAGGAAACTCAGGCCACATTCAAACTGAGTGATTCCAAGAGGGTTTAGTGAAGGTGTGGGCAGGGTGCAAAGCTGTGCGAGGGTGTAGGGACACTGACAGTGAGTCCTGAAGCTCAGGCCTGGTGACTGGGAAGCCAGGCTCTGGCGACCTGGAGGTGAGCCATGTGGAGGAGCCACTGGACAGGAGCTATGGTTGAGGGGGGGGAGAGTTCAGGGGGAGGCACGGAGCGGGAGGAGGACACAGCAAGTCAGGAGATTAAACGATGTCCTTCTCCTCCATCTCCTGTGAGTCTTCCCATTGGTGGGTCCCAGCCTGAAACCAGAGGGCAGGGAGCCTGGGCCATGTGACCCACAGAGTCAGCCCTGGAGCCCACACACCGACCTGATGCACAAGTTGGTAGTGCACTGACCCCCCAAAGTCGTGGGCGGTGTCAGATCCGTGCCCTTTGTGCCTTGCTCTCAGCTCTGCTTCTTTTGCCTGACTCCCCATTCCTCCAGGGCAGGGGTAGCCCACACCTAACCTCACCCCAAAGGGCAAAGACACTCGTCCCTGCTAATTCCAGCAGCAAAGTCCTGGGCAAAGTGTGTGAGCGGCCCGGCCCAGGTCACATGCCAGTCCCAGAACCAGCCCTCTGCCTGGATGGGGAAGAGGGAACTTGTGCTGGGCAGTGGCCACCACTAAGCTCTCAGACAGAGAAGAGGGTGGCACCTGCTGGCAGAGGAGTCTTGCGGATTGAAAGCAGGAGTGTGATGAGGAAGCAAGATGGGACCAAGTTACGGCCCTTTGTGTTTCTAAATGAAGCAGGAGGTGAGGGGACAGCAGAGGGAAGCTTTCCTTCTTTGCCTTCTGCTGGGTGTCTACCAAAAGTACACGGAGGTGTGCTTGTACACATCGTACACACACATGCTTGCAGATACAGGGCTATAAATGTACAGGCACATACACGTGCCTGGGCAAACGCGCCTGCTCACTTTACACTCATGTACAGACTTACACATCGTCACCGACAGATGCACCTATCAGTCAGGATAGGCCAGGTTAACTCCAAAATCTCAGTGGCTCAAAAACTCAAAGACACCTTGCTCACACTGCATGTCCACCATATCCTCTGCTCCTCCTGGTCACTCTAGGATCCCGGCTGATGGAAAAGCCTTCAGCTCAGATCTTGCTGGTCACTGTGCCAGAGGGAAGGGTGACCCCTGAAAGGTGTCATACTGCTGATTAAATCCCTCCGCCAGAAGTGACATTTTCTCATGTTCATAGGCCAGAACTGGTCATAGGCCCCCGCAAGGAAGATGGAGACTGAACTTTTGAGCAGTAGTGACGACCACAGCTGACAATGGTGTGTGCTCGCACACTCCCCACTCTTCCCATAGCATTCTCAGCTAATTCTTTTATATCTCAGACTCAACAACTCCCTGTTCCCGGAAATGAGGGTCAAAAGTTCCCTGCCAGGAACTAGAGGTTATGGTAACGTCCCTCCCTGTTTATTTCAGACCCCTTCTGCCACCCCCAGTTCCCCACCGGGGCCCCCACCATCCAGCTTCCCTCCACCCCACTGTCCCTTGCCTCCCCTGCCCATGTTCCTCCCCTCCTGCCAAGGAGAGAGAAGGAACAGCTGCACGTTTAGTCAGTCTGCTTCTCCCTGACTCCCTGCCACTTGCTTTGCGTTCCCCACTCCTGCCCTTTCTTCTTTCTGCCATTGCCTTGAGAGCTTACTAAGAGTGAGCCAGGGGCAGGCTGCTAGGAGCTGGAGAGACAGGGAGGGAGGTCCCTAGGACCTGGGGGTGACACAAACAAAGACCTGACAGGACCCGAGATATAGAGACACAGACACAAACAGACAGAGGCAGAAAAGAGACATAAAATGTGGCAGGGAGAGAAGCAGAGACACAGCCAGCGACTGGGGCAGATGGAAAGAGCCACAGATTGACAGAGACTAAAACAGAGACAGAAGCAGGTGGGCACAGAGACAGCGACTGGGCAGAAGAGACAGTGAGCCCAGAGAAGAGCAGAGGGACTGAAAAGCCTGCTGAGCTCCAGGGTAGAGGCCGTGCTGGGTCCGGCCGTGTGTGTGTGTGTGTGTGTGTGTGTGTGTGTGTGTGCACGCGCGCAGCTCTGGTGTTAGAGCCCCATTATCTTCCATGGAAAGCAGGCACTGAGATATCTTTAAAGATAAGGAGAAGAAGTGGCCTTTTTCAAGCAAGTTGCAGGGGTTTGAGGCATAAGCCCGGGGGACTGGCAGGGGTTTCCTTGGAGATTTCTAGTGCTGAGTGTTGGGCTCAATAGCAATGGTGCTGTCACTTGGAGGAGCCTGCAGGGACTGAACTGTGAATACATTCTCAGCTGCCTGCACCCCACCTCTGCCTCCTGCTCGCTGAGGCAGGCAGAGGCCACCCGGGAGGGAGGACAGAGCCGGGAGGGAGGAGGGGCAGGCTGGAAAGAGAGGGAGCGTGGGCCTTCAGGGAACCCTGGGTCTGAGCAGAGGTTCAAGCGAGTTCTCTCACCAAATGATTATGGAACGAGGCCAGCCTCCATGCCAGCCCTTGGAGACCCAGCAGAAGACAAAACCACGTGGCCCCCGCCTGGGTTTAGTCTAGCAGAGCAGACAGACTCCAAATAAACTGCAAATAGAATACGGCAAGTGAGGTCCAGTGCTTGCAAAGGAGAAGTTTCATATGTGAGGGAATGACGGCGATGGGGCGCCTTTACACTGAGTGATATTGTGACCGGGACCTTCCTGATGAGGATAAGTTCCCGCCCCCCTCCCCAAGAGGGAAAATGTGTGTGGCCTGGGTGGGAGTGCAGACACAGGGCCCAGACGGATGGAGCAGTGACACCAGGCTGGGCACTAATACCAAGCTAAGTGTGGGCCAGACTCTGAGGACAAGGAAAGAGGCATGAGTGGTACCCATCCATCATCCACTGGCAGCTGCTGCGGGTCTGGCACCGCTCCGGGGACTGACACCCAGCTAAGGTGTCAGGACAGACCTAAGAGGATTGTGCAGCAGGGGAAACCGGCACATCTGATCTTGTCACTCCAGTGCTCAACTCCCTTCCATGGCTTCCATCATCTTTAAGAAAAAATGTCTAGGCTGCTTAGCAGGACTGATAAAGCCCTCCCACCCCGTCCCCTACTTCCTCTGTCTCCTCGGATCCTGCCATTCCTCAGGCTCAGACTCTGCCCCGGAGCACCTCCCTCTGCTCTCTGCCTCCACCAGCTGAGTCTTGGCCTCCTTCAAGGCTCAGCTCTAGTCTCCCTCTTGAGCCCTGCCTGCCCCAATGCAACTGACCACGCCCCCTCGGGCCACTCCCCCTCCACACAGCACCAGGGGTCCAGGAACATTTCATTGCCCTTGTCTACCTGTCTCCCAGATGGAGTCCAGGGAGAGCGGGGCCATGCCTATCAGAATCCCCAGTGAATTATCTCAGTGGTAAGGTAGCTGGTTAGGGGCAGAGCTATTTTTCCAAAGAGGTTGTTTCAATTTCCACCCCCAGCACCTCCATAGGACAATCGGAGGTAAGGCCTTGTTTTAGGGAGAAGAGGCTGGGGCCAGGGTCGGGGAGACTCATCCAAGAAACCATCCAGCCTTCTCGTTGCATCCTGGACCACATGGTTGGTCACCAGCAGCTCTGACATGGCTAGGTCCTCGCTCTTGCCACAGCCACTCACACTGGCAGTCTGAACTGGAAATCCCACCTCTACCCACACCATTATGTTCCCCTCGGTACCAAAAGGTACAGGTTCCGTAGGGTTGGACTAAGCGATCTTTTTTATTTTACTTTACTAGAGGCCCAGTGCAGAAAATTCGTGCACGGGGGAGTGGGGGTGTTCCTCAGCCCAGTCTGCACCCTCTCCAATCTGGGACCCCTCAAGGGATGTCTGACTGCCCTCTCACAATCCAACTGCTCCCCTGCCTGTTAACCTGCTCACCCCCTAAACACTCCTCTGCCAGCCTGATTGATGTCTAACAGCTCCCCTGCCAGCCTGTTTGTCCCCAACTGCCCTCCCCTGCAGGCCTGGTACCCCTCAACTGCTCTTCCCTGCAGGCCTGGGTCCCCCAAATTGCCCTTCCCTGCAGGCCCGGTTACCTCCAACTTCCCTCCTCTGCTGGCCTGGCCACCTCTAACTGCCCACCTCTGCAAGATTGATTGCCCTCAACTGCCCTCCCTTGCAGGCCTGGTCCCTCCCAACGGCCCTCCCCTGTTGGCCATCTTGTAGTGGCCATCTTGTGTTCACATGGGGCCAGGATCTTTGACCACATGGGGGCAGCCGTCTTGTGTGATGGAGTGATGGTCAATCTGCATATTCCTCTTTTATCAGATAGCATAGAGGCATGGTGCATGGGTGGGGGCCAGCTGGTTTGCCCTGAAGGGTGTCATGGATTAGGGTAGGGGTTCTCCTGGGGTGTGGGGTGGCCTGGGTGAGGGGCCTGTGGTGGTTTGCAGGCTGGCCACACCCCCCAGGGACCCAAGCAGAGGCCCTGGTATCTGGAATTTATATATTTTCTACAATTGAAACTTTGTAGCCTGGAGTGGAGCCAGGCCTTTTGCTTGCTCCATGGCAGCAGCCATTTCTGTTACAACTTATGTATCTTCTATAATTGAAACTTTGTAGCCTGAAGTGGAGGCCTAGGCCAGCCAGGTCTGCAGAAACTTGGCTTCCTCCATCATGGGGGGGAAATCCTAGCCTCCTGCCTCTCTCCAGCTTCGTGGCTGCCACCATTTCTGTTGGGATTCTATAATTGAAACTTTGTAGCCTGGTGTGGAGGCCTGAGTGCCAAGGGCAGGCGGAAAGCTTGGCTTCCTCCATTGCCAGGGAAACCCAAGCCTCCCTCCTGCTCTCTGTGGCTGCAGCCATCTTGGTTGGGTTTATTTGCATATTTGCTCCTGATTTGCTTGTGGGTGTGGCTGGGGCATGGCTGGTGGGCATGGCTGGTGGGCGTGGTTTGTGGGTGTAGCAGAGGTATGGTCAATTTGCATATTACTCTTTTATTATATAGGATTGATTTTTTTTTACAGAGAGGGAGAGGGATAGAAAGTTAGAAACATTGATGAGAGAGAAACATTGATCAGCTGCCTCCTGCACACCCCTTACTGGGGATGTGACCACAGCCAACGTACATGCCCTTGACCAGAATCGAACCTGGTACCTTTCAGTCCACAGGCCAATGCTCTATCCACTGAGCCAACAGACTAAGCAATCTTCCTGGAGTGGGTCATGCAGAACACCTACCTGGGCACACAACCAAAGCTAGCTCTTTGTATACAAAAATGTAAAACCTTTTTTTTAAAAGGAATTTTTTAGGAAATGAGTGTGGTGAGAGCTCCTGGGAAGGCCTGGGGGCCGTGGGGACAGAGTGAAAAGTCAGGGGAAAAGGAAGAGGAGGTCTGAAGAAACAAGGTAGGGGCTAGGGGAGCCTGGGAGAAAGAAATACTGCAGAGAACTGTGAATACATGCTCAGCTGCCTGCACCCCACCTCTGCCTCCTGCTCGTTGTGGCAGGCAGAGGCCACCCGGGAGGGAGGACAGAGCTCCCTGAAGGCCCACGCTGCCTCTTTTTCCAGCCCTGCCCTTCCTCCCTCCTCGGAGGCAGCAGGAGGAGGCCCATGGAGAGAGAATGATGGGAGAGAGAGGATGGAGGCCAAGGCTAAGTCTCTCCATGCTGCTGGCACCTCCCCTCTGAGCACTCCTGGAGGAGAGGGGGTTCTCAAGTCCAGTGTGGTTTGGGTCCCCATAAACCAGTCCCCAGAGGACCATACAGCTAAGTCAGGTCCCTGCACATCATCCTGTCAGCATCTACGGAGGCTGGGGCTGTGCTTGGCCCCACTCGGCCCTGAGCCCGGCTGCCAAGGCAGCTGTGCTCAGCCCCGCTGGAAGCAGGACTTGCTGCCTGGAGTGGGGAGCCCAGTGAGGGGGCCTGAGTGGAGGGCCCGGCCAGAGGGATGTGGCAGCACAGGGAGTGGACAGACTCTCCAGACACACACCAGGCTCAGACGAAAGGTTGGACAGGGACAGAGACAGGGCCTGTTCTAGAAGCCCATAGAAATGAATGATAGTGATGTAGTCTTTTGTGTCTGGTTGTTTTCTCTTAGCCTAATGTGTTGAGATTCATTTATATTGTGTATCTGTTAGTTGTTTCTTTTTAGTGCTGAGTAGTGTTCTATTACATAAATATACTAGAGGCCCAGTGCACGAATTTGTGCACAGGGGGCGGGGGGTCTGGCTGGCCTGCCCCAAATGGGGCCGATTGGGCTGTGCAGCCGGGGGAAGGGGCTGTGGATGGTTGGCCAGCAGGCTCTGCCCCCCGGTTGAACTCCCAGTTAAGGGAACAATTTGTGTATTAGCCTTTTATTATATACCTGGTAGGGTTACAACTAGTTTATATACACATCCGTTAATAAACCAACCTTTGGGTTGGTTCTAGCTTTGAAATATTCTGGATAATGCAGCTCAACATCCTTGTCCAGGCTTTGCGTGGACAGAAATTTTTATTTATTCTGAGTAAATATGTAAAAGTAGAAATGGCTGCATAGCATTGTGTGTTTCACTTTATATGAAACTATAATCAGTTCTCAAAGGCGTTAGATTGTTCATAGTTTAATGTTCCAGTTCCAGGGTTCACCCATATTTCATTTTGTCACCTTTTTAATTTTGTTCATTCTCGTGTCTGCCCCCCTTTAAGACCACTGACTCCTTGTTCTGCCAGCAGCAGGGACAGACTCCTGGAAAGGTGTGCCCATTCTTGGTCTCTGCCAGGCGTGTCACACCCTGGGCATGCTCCATTGGTGAGGGCTGGGAACGAGCCCCCATCAGCATGCAAAAGGTCTGAAAAATGGGGCCCCGCTTAGGCAGCTGCTTCCACAACAAAGAAAGGGGGTCCCGAGTTGGGGGGGGGCTGGCCAGCTGTACCTCTGCTACCAGCATTTATTAGATGTCGGTTCTGGGCCAGGCCTTTCACAACATAATTTGTTCTGTTCTTCACAACAACCCTTAAAACCTAACTGTTAGGCCCAGAGAGGCTGAGAGGCTGAGCCCGGGTGGCACAGCCTGGATTTGAACCAGGAGGGGATGGAAAGAAGGCACTTGAAGGCTGCCGTGGCTCCCAGCTGTCCGTCAGAAGCGGCTTCCCTGACCGGCGGGTGACAGGCAATGGAAGGGGATGGTGGTGAAATGTTTTGCTTCCCCGGCTGAGTCATCACTGCCATGTGGGGCTTTACGGAGGGCCCATGTGCTCACCCCCGCAGTGACAGAGGGTGATGCTCCCCCCTAGCAGGCTTCAACACAATCCACCGATGAGTGGCTTGTAACTTGTCATGGCGCAATGGAGAGCTTGCACTTCAATGTCACTCATCTGGGAATTAAGGTGAAGACAGGCAGAGAGACCTGCCACAGGCACAGCCCGATGTGGGGACTGCCGGCCAGGTCAGACTCCTCGGGGAGGGCAGACACTAGGTCTGGGGTTAACGAAAAGCCCCCCTATCCCCCCAGGTGATCACGATCTCCAATAAAGACCTCTGCTTTCAAGGGGGGGCGTGGGGGCAGGGGCGGCTTGAAAAGCTGGCATTAGACTCGACTGGCCAGGATACAGACCAGGCTCTGTGGGGTCCTCCTCCCCACCTGCCTCCACTCTGATGCTGGGCTCTCCCCATCCCTCTGCCTCTCCATCTCTCCTTCTCCTTCCCTCCCTCTCCCTCCTCCTTCCTTCCCATCTTCCTCTCACCCCAGCTGCCTGCGAAGTTCTTGGGTTTCTCTTTGCCTCAATGGACCCTGAGGGCAGCGTTGAGGAGGAATCTTAATGAGGCTGACTGGACAGAGGGCCAGGGACAGCAGGCCGGAAGGATGGGCCGGCTCTGCTTTCCAGCTTCCCTTTCTAGCTGGTGGGGGCAAGGAGAGGTTGGTGCCGGCTTCTCCCTGGAGGCCTTTCTCTGGAAGAAGGTAGACCGTCCCTGGCTCCTCTCCCATACTTTCTTTTTTCATTGCCAAACAAATCTCACGTCCAGAAAAGTGCATGAAACAAATGCTTTGTTTAACAAATCATTCTAAAGCAAACACCAGGGAGCCACCTCCTCTGACAAGGACCAGACACTGCCAGCGCCCAAGGACCCCATAGACTTCTTCCCAACCTCCCCTGCATCCCCTCCTTCCCCCCCAACCCCCCAAGCTCCCAGGCAGTCACCTCCTGCTTCTCCTATAGCTGTGCGCTCCCTCAACACAACTGGCTGTTGCTGAGCCTGTTTCTGGACTTTACGTGAATAGAATCAGATTATGGATTCTTTGTGTCCGGCTTCTTTTAGCCGACCTGGCGGTGTCTGTGCGGCCCGTCTCCGTGGTTTGTGTAGTCATAGTTCACAGGGGGGTGTGGCTGTTCTCACAGCAGCCTGAGGCCTGGCTGGCAGGACCCTCTGCAGACAGAGCACACAGTGAGGAGGGCTGGGGCGAGCTGGACCCAGGCTCTCGTATCTCCTGGGTGCCTAGTGGTTGCATTTGGTACCTAAGTGTTGCCTGGCAGATGTTTGCTGAGTGAATGAATGACCGCCCTCCCAAGACCCCTTCAAACCAGCTTCTAGGTGGCTAGACCTTCCTCCCTTCCTCCCTGTGGCCAAGCACACCTGCTCTTGGCACACGTGTCTCTTTCTGAGGCCCCGCAGGCTGGCAGACCCCACCCAGACTAATCACCTCCCTCCTGCTTTCCCTCCGGATGGAGCAACTGCTCTCCCCTCACTAACCGCCTGCTCCCGCCCAGGAAGGAAGTACGTGGACTGCTGCCACCTGTCACCTGTTGCAGGTGCCCCACCCCCTCCTTCCTGGAAGTCCCCCTAGATCTAACTTCCATCTTCCCACCCGGCTTTGCTACTTGTCTGGCTCTGATAAGGTTGGGGGGCGGGGGGGGGGGGAGAAGAGAGGTTCAGTAAAAATAGCACATCAGTGCCTTTGCAAGGCATTGTCAATGTAAGAAGCACTTCCTGATACACTGAGTGTGGATGGTTATTATCATCCTGTTCTAAGTAGTTTACATTTTTAACTCATTGAACCCTCAGGACAACCACCTACCTCTACAGTAGGTTCTGTTATTATCCCCCCTTATAGAGAAGGAAGCTGAGAAGTTAAGATAGAGTTGCCAGATAAAATACAGAATGAGCAGTTGAATTTGAATTTCAGATAAACAAGGAATTTTTAAAAGTACGCCCCAAATGTTGCATATGAAATTCAAATGGGCATCCTGTATTTTTTGATTTGCTAAATCTGGCAACCCTAGTCCAAGGCCACTGAGCAAAAAATGGTGGAGTCAGGACTCAAACCCCTGCTTGCCATCACCCTCCACTCCAACCGGATCGACAGAAGACCCTGGTGCCCAGGAGAGAGGCAGATGGGTTTGAGACTATTTAGCAAACCAAACCAGCAGGGTTAGAAAACAGATCTAACAGACGCTGGAAGAAGCCCTGTTTGTGGGACTTAGAGAAGAGGCCTCAGCTCAGGGGGGCAGAGCCCCCAAAGGCCAAGATCAGGTCCCCTGGCAGGTACAGGTCCCCAGGGCCAGCGGCCACACCCTCTAATACCCATTCTCTGCCAGCCACCAAGGGGGATGCCGTCCTGCCTGGCTCACACCCAGTCACCTCAGTCCTGCCAGCTGCCCAAGGGCCCCATTCCCAGGTGGAGGGTGCCCTTGCCCCCCAGGTGGTCACTATCTCCCATAAAGACCTCTGCTACCCTGGAGGTGTGGGGCTGTGGCAAATGGGGGTTTGAGACCCGTAACCCAACCACCTCATCAGACTGCTGGGACCTCAGCAGGCCTGCCTCCTGCCCCAGCCCCCTGTCCTCCCGCCCTCCCCGCCCCCCCCCCCCCCCCAGGGCTAATTGCCTTATTTTGAAGCGAGGTAGCCACAGGACTTTCCCACTGTAAAAATCGCAAAATGCGATGGTGTCTGAGGCTGCAAATGCAGATATATGCCTTTATTTTGCACCAAATAACCCATTTAATTACTTCTTCGAGGGGAAGCCTGTTTGGCAGATAGCAAAGGCAAGGCTAATAATAGCACTTTGCACAAGGGCCTCAACTCTGAGGAAGGGCGGGGAAAGGGCCCTGCTTCTGCTCCCGCTCCCGACAACCTGAAAGCTCCCGGACACGCGGGCCCCTTCCTCCAGAGCAGAAGGAATTAGGAAGAAAATGCTGTGGGTTTTCATTTTTAACTCGCTGTTTTGATCCTTCCCAGCCGTCAGAATGGAGGACCCTGGAGAGACTGGGTGATGTCGCTGTCCGGTGGGAGGAGTGTGGGTGTGGGGCACGCCCTCGTCCCCTCCTTCTACCCCCTCTGGGGGCACAGCCCGAGGAGCCCCGCCCCCAAGGGAAGGCCTGCACCGGCTGGGATGCAGTGTTTTTTAATTTTATCTTTCAGTCGCAGTTTACATCCCACGCTATTTTGTATTCGTTTCTGATGTGCAAAGAGCGCAGGACAGCGAGTCGAGAGAATCTGCTCTGCCGGTTTGGGCTCACTACGCTCCACGTCTGGGGCTCAGGCCTGCGGTGGGTGCTGGCCTCATGCTCCCCGCCTGTACAGTGGGGCTCATGAGACAGCACAGGGGAGTCGTGAGGGCTAAAGGAGCTGGTTCCCGGCTGCTGGGTGTTCTTGGGGGCGTTGCTGCACCTCTCCAGGCTCTGATTTTCCCGGGGAAATGTAGGGCTGGGCTTGGGTGCCAACACAGTGTAGGGGAACAAGCCGGTGAGGCCTGACCCTGAATCCCGGTGAGACGGCCCGGGCCAGGACAGCCAGGCCCCGCGCCTCAGCCCTGGTCGCCCTCCCACCTCCGTCCTCACAGCGAGCTCTCTGGGGCTTGCTGCGGGACCCTGTTCATTCTAAGTTGCTTTACTTCCTAACGGCATTTGTTCCTAACGACGACCCTGGAAGGCGAGTCCCATTTTATCCCCCCCCCCGAGGCCCAGTCATGCGCCTCTTAGGGTGGTCGCAGAGAAGAATTCAATGTGGTTGTGTGCCCGCACGTGGTCGCACTGAGCTTCTGTGCTCCATCCCACCCCCCTTCAGTCAGCACCTCCCAGGAGTCTGTCCTCACAGCCGAGGCTCCCAGGAACCCCTCACACCACGTGGCTGCAGAATTAATAAAGTGCAGTAACCACAGATTGGAAAAGAGATCAGGGGACTGGCTCCTGGAGCAGAACTATTAAAAGAGAAGGAAGCCACTCAGCTCTGCAAAGAGGAGTGAGAATGGGGCCCAGGCCTCCTCTTAGATGCTGGGCAACACCGGGCGAGGGAGCGTCCCTAACCAGCTCAATGTGTCAGCCGTCAGCCATAAAGGCGCAGCTTATGGGCGCTGTGGTGACGGGAGGACGAGGAGTAACAAAACAACCTCTCTAGAGGCGGATAAGAAGGCAGGTTTATTACCTCAGCGAAGAGGGATGCTGGGGCTGGAGGGCCCACCTCACTCCGCCGGGGGCGGCTGCCACCCACCAGCCGCTGGCCACAGGCGGGCGCCGGTAGCAAGGCCTTGCGGAGACATGTCCCCCTCCCGCCCAACAGCAGAGGCCCGGACAGGCTTCTTGACTTTGTCATCCTCCATCCTCACTGGTGGGGCAGAGTGTCCCCCTTCCTCTGCCTTTCCTGACGCCAAGGCTGACTGCCTGGGCTCAAATCCCAGCTTTGTCACTTACTGGCTGTGTGACCTTTGGCAAGTCGCTTTACCTCTCTGGCTTCAGTGTCATCATCTGTGAAATGGGTATAACAGAAACCACTTCATGCATAGGTGTGGGGATTTAATGAGCCTGCAAAGGCTTAGCCCAGTGTGTGATGCCGAATAAGCCCTCAATAAATGTTGTTTTTTGTTATTAAGACCAGATTGGCCCATACCATATCTATAATAATAAAAGGGTAATATGCTAATTAAGATCGGACAGCTGAATGACCTTCCAGACATCATTCCAGATGAAGCTGCAGCAGCGGGGGCAGAGGCAGAGGTGGTTAGGGGTGATCAGGCAGGCAGGCAGAGCAGTTAGGGGTGATTAGGCAGGCAGACAAAGTGGTTAGGGGCTATCAGGCAGGCAGGCACAGTGGTTAGGGTGATCAGGCAGGCAAAGTGGTTCGGGGTGATCAGGCAGGCAGGCAGAGCAGTGGCAAAGTGGTTAGGGTAATCAGGCAAGCAGGCAGAGCAGTTAGGGGTGATCAGGCAGGCAGGCAGGCAATCTGTTTGGAACCAGCAGTTCAGATTGCGAGAGGAATGTCTGACTGCTGGTCTAAACTGACGGTCAGACATCCCCAGAGGGGTCCCGGATTGTGAGAGGGTATAGGCTGAGCTGAGGTCCCCCCTAACCCCCTGTCCTCCATGCATGAATTTCGTGCACCAGACCTCTAGTTGTATTATCATTTAATGATGAGTTTATCCCCCCAACTAGACCTTGGGCTCTGGACTTCTCATGTCTTCATAACAACCTCATGACATAGTTATTATGTCCTCATTTTAAAGATGATGACACTGAATTTTGGAGCAATTAATCAATTTCTTTCCTCAAAGTCACTCAGAGGGAACCACATGGGGGACAGATGTCAAAAGTGGACCCATGGCCCTTCCACTCTGCTCCCAGGGCCCCAGCCCTCGATGCCCCCAGGGCCCGGTTCTGCTGCCTCAGCCTGTGGCCAGTGCTGGCCTGCTAAGCAGGAAATGAAGACTCCAGAGCCCAGGCAGGAAGCAGGTAAGGACAAGCAGCCCCAGCTCTAGGGGCACAGCAGCCAGAAGTAAGGGTGCGGGCCTCTGGCTGTGGGTGTCAGGGCTGAGATAACCTGAGCTGGGAGGGGAGCTGTGGCCACTCAGACAAGGAACATGGACGAAGCCCCTGTATCGCCAGGAAGATGCAGCTGCTGAGAGAGCATGTGCACACACAGGCACACACACACTCTCACACATGTCCACTCACGCCCACACACCTGTTGTGCCTGCCTCCTAAGGAGGGACTCAGTGCCATGACGGGGATGCCAGGGCTCCTTGTCACACAGGAGGCTGTGGGGATCGTGCACTACTCGAGGTGAGGGGGAGCCCCAGAGTTCTCTTCAGGAATTCAGTGTGAAGGGTGAGAGGTCAGAGGTCTGCTGTCGGCAGGTCTGATGCACCAAACAGGTCCACGACCTGCCTGTCCCCCATCCCCCCGATGCCTCAGATTTCAGGGACATCTGATACACTTGTGGAGCTAATTTTAAAGTCCTGGTTCCTGGGCCACCACGTCAGACATCATCCTCCCATTCAGCAGCTGTGAGCACCGAGGCCAGCGAGGCTACACAATCTGCCCAGGATGTGTCTCCAGGGCCCAAACTCTGAACCACAGTGCCGGGCCCCGTCTCCGGCACCTGCAGACAGGGGTGAGGCGTCTGAGGAGGCCTCATCCAATCCCTTGGTGGGGGCAAGACCAAAGCAGGGGCAGAGCTGGGCAAAAAGGGTCAGCACGGCAGGCATACAGGCAGGGTTCCAGGCAGGGCTCTGTTTTCCGCTGTTTCCACACAGGGCTCCCTGAGGACAGGCTGTGTTCCCCTCAGACTGGGGCTCCCTGAGGACAGGCTGTGTCCCCTCAGACTGGGGCTCCCTGAGGACAGGCTGTGTCCCCTCAGACTGGGGCTCCCCAAGGACAGGCTGTGTCCCCCTCAGACTGGGGCTCCCTGAGAACAGGGCTGTGTCCCCCTCAGACTGGGGCTCCCCAAGGACAGGCTGTGTCCCCTCAGACTGGGGCTCCCTAAGGACAGGCTGTGTCCCCCTCAGACTGGGGCTCCCTGAGGACAGGCTGTGTCCCCCTCAGACTGGGGCTCCCTGAGGACAGGCTGTGTCCCCTCAGACTGGGGCTCCCTGAGGACAGGGCTGTGTCCCCTCAGACTGGGGCTCCCTGAGGACAGGCTGTGTCCCCTCAGACTGGGGCTCCCTGAGGACAGGCTGTGTCCCCTCAGACTGGGGCTCCCCAAGGACAGGCTGTGTCCCCCTCAGACTGGGGCTCCCCAAGGACAGGCTGTGTCCCCCTCAGACTGGGGCTCCCTAAGGACAGGCTGTGTCCCCTCAGACTGGGGCTCCCTGAGGACAGGGCTGTGTCCCCTCAGACTGGGGCTCCCTGAGGACAGGCTGTGTCCCCTCAGACTGGGGCTCCCCGAGGAGGGGGTGGTCTTCTTCCTGGGTATAACTCACTAATCTCCTGTAATAAGACTTTAGCCTTGTGGGGGCTTTGGGATGGCACCGTGGGTGTTCCATGTACAGTCACCCCCTTGTCTATAAGGATACGCTCTGAGACGCCCGGTGGGTGCCTGAAACGAGGATAATGCCAAATTCTATACGGATGTTCCTTGCTTTACGATGGCGCGGCGTGCTGATAAATCCATCATTAAGCTGAAAAGGCCTTTAATGCACCTACCCTACTGAACATCACAGCTTAGCTAGCCTACCTTATCGGGGCTCAAAACACAATAGCCTCAAAAGCCGGCATCACAGTGCTAGGGTGTCACAGGGCTGCCAGGAGTGGCTGTCCGGCATCATGAAAGGGTGTCCTGCAGCAGATGTCCAGCCTGGGGAAAGATCAAAGTTCAAAATATGAAGTATGCTTTCTGCTGAACCTGATTGTGCTGCTTCTGCACCATCTTAAAGCTGTACAATTGTTAAGTCAAACCATCATATTGGGGACAGTTTATATACTATGTTTTTTCTTATAATTACACACCTATAGTAAAGTTTAATTTATAAATTAGACACAATAAGAGATTAGCAATAACTAATGATAAAATAGAATATGCCTTGGCCAGGTGGATACATACACCAAAAGGTTTCGGGTTCGAGTTCTGGTCAGGCACATTCCCAGGTTTCAGATTCCGTCTCCTGACGAGACACACACGGGTGGCAACTGATCGATGCTTCTCTTTTTCCCTCTCTCCTTTCCTCTCGCTCTAAAATCAATTAAAAAAACATATCCTCGGGTGAAGATTAAAACACCAGAACAATGAAATAGAATAATAAAATAAAATTGTAACAATATACTGTAATAAACGTTGTGTGAATGTGGGCTCTCCCTCCCTCTCTCTCTCTGTGATAACTGAGATGCAACTAAGTGACTGATGGGCCGGGATCGTATACATTGTGGATACACTTGACAAAGGCATGATTCACGGCCCCGCATGAGATTTCATCACGCTACTCAGAATGGCACACAATTTAAAACTTATGAATTGTTTATTTCTGGAATTTTCCATTTAATGTTTTCAGACTCTGGTAGGCTGTGGGTAACTGACACCACAGTGAGCAAAATCACAGATAAGGGGGCAGTATTGGACTCAGTAATGCCTTTCATCCTGCGGGGAGGTGGGCATGCAGTTAGAGAGTGAAAGGTCCCGGAGGAGGTATAAAGAGCCGGCGAGAGTCCCGGAGTCCAGGTTTTGGTGGGGGCGGGGGCTGATGGAGGTCTTGTCAGCGACATACCCTGGTCCCTGGCCCTGGCCCAGCACAGACAGCAGCTCCCACACACCTGGCCCTGCACAGACAGCAGCTCCCACAGACCTGGCCCAGCCCTGTCCCAGCACAGACAGCAGCTCCCACAGACGTGGTCTGGCCTTGGCTCTGAGCTGGCCTTAGGGGCAGGCAGGTGTGTGGATGGCTCCGACACCCAGCCCCCTCCGGAGCCCAGAGGAAGCTTCTGCTGTGGGGAACCAGAAGGACCATCTCTGCACGGGAACCGCACAGGTTGCTTGAGTTTGAGTTGCTGTCCCAGTAGTGCGTGTTCAATGAATAATCACAGACCTGCCAGCCAGTTATTCTCCCAGCCTGGACGGCTCACCCCTCCCAGCTCCCAGCATTCCAAGCCCTCCAAGGCCAGCCCCATTCCGACCAGCTCGGCTGGTCCTCTCAGCCTCCTCTGGGCCCCTGTGGCGCTCCCTGACTCCAGCCCTCAACCTCGGCGTTGACTGGACTCACCAGGGGCGTTTCCTCAAGCACGAAAGCCCGGGCTTCCTCACCAGGGGTTCAGATGTAATAGGAAGGACAGCAGGGCATTGAGTCTGCTTTCCCAGGTGCCGCTAATATGCCCCCAAGATCAAGAACTAGGGGCCCGGGGACCAGGCTGCGGTTGCCTCCAGAAAGAGGAGCCATTGTTCATCGCCAAGTCCCAGTGCCTCGCCCCATGTCCAGCTCATCATAGGCGCTCCATAAATGTTGGCTAACAATTGCATGTTTAATGATTGCATGACAGGAGCCAACCCTGAAGGTGCCTGATGGTGAACAGGACTGGAGTCGCTCTTCCTCTCCAGCAGGTGAGAAAGTGATTAAGAGCTTCTCTCTCTTGACTGACAAACTGGATTCAAATTCAGCCACCTGCTCAGCCTTGGGCAGGTTGCGCCTCAGTCTCCTCATCTGTAAATGGGGCTAACGGCCCGTACCTGGCAGTTGTGAGGAGGAGGGATAGCGTATCTGCAAAGACGTAGCTTAGTCTGCTGTGGGCATCTGAGTCCTGGCAGGAAACCATTGAGGAGATGAGCTGTTTGCAAAGATGTGGGCAGAGCTGAATAAAACAACAAGGGATGTTCACACTGTTGGCACCCTGGTCCTTGAGGGGCCAAAAGAGGGAGCAGTCCAGAGCCTGGAGGCAGAGCCGTGCTGCGGGAGAGGGGCCAGACAGCACCAGGGGCACAGAGCGAGCAGCCCCTGCATCCCCCCCCCAAAGCCTGCCTCTCCGCGCTCCCTCCCATCCTTCATCCCCTCGTGCCGCCTCCCATTGGGCAGTGCCAGCCCGCCGAGGTCGGGAGCCCAGGGGTGCATCTCGCAACCCATAGAGGACAGCCTCCACAGGGAGGAAGAGGACAGAGGGTGGCTATGGGGAGCAGACAGAACATACTCAGCACCCTGCGTATGGCAAACACTGATTACCTGTCATTACAGTGGCCTCTCTATCCACAGGTCCAACATCTTCATATTTGACTGAACAATATGGCATAACTATTTATCTAGCATTTACACTGAAAGAGGTTTTGTAAGTAAACTAGAGATGACTTCAAATACAGGGGAGGATGTGCATGGGTTTTATGCAAATACTACACACTTTTAAAGAAGGGCCTTGAGCAGGGGTGGACTTTGGTGTCTGTAGGGGTCCTAGACGGCTGTACTGTTATAACTCTTCATGTGCCTCAGCGGATCGCCTGGTGACGTCTGACCTTGATATTTCAGTGTCGTGTGCACATGTTGTCAGGCCCGGGAGCCGGGCCAGCTGCTCGGCAGCCCCGTCCGCACGCGGCAGGTGCCCCTCGAAGGACGGCACATTTCCATGTTCGACCCCGGGCTGCAGCATGTCTGACAGCCATCGAAATGGCTGCGTACAAGCTTCACTACAGTGGAAGCGCCGTGCTCCGGTATGCAGATGGGGCCACGCTATTACTTTCTCATTTGTGTACAGAAAGCCCAGGCTTGGCGTACCCATCTTTGCAAATAGTAACAAATCGGCAAGCTCGCTGCCTCCAAAGCTGTGGTGTCCCTGGGTGGATAGGCCAGAACGGTGTTTGAATACTGTACCTGGTTACCCATAACAGAATCTGACACGCTCCTTAAAATGTGAGAGAGGATAGAGGGACGGGGATCCAAAGTGTGGGGTGTGTGCCCTCATGCCGTCTCGGGACTCACTGTCTCCATCGCCAGAGCGGCCTGGGCCCACTGCCCCCCGCGGCCTCTGCAGCTTTCCTATCCCTCGGCTTTGTGGACGCCCCCGCCCCCTCCACCGCTCTGGGAGCCACAAACCTCAGAGAACCACCAGCTCCCCAGGCCCCAAGGGAGCCCTGTTCACTAAAATGAAATAAAACCGACAATTACCAAATGCGTTTGGAAAATGGGTCAGATAGAATGAAGTCTACTTAATGGAGTGTAGCTATTCAAGTGACACTTAAAATACTTATACTGTAGCCCCCAAAGCAACAGTATTCCTAAATCCGTCCCAGTCCCACTCTGTCAGCTTCCTTAACCTCTCTGTACCTCAGTTTCCTCGTCTGTAAAGTGGGGGTAATAATACCTCCTCATGGGACTGTTGGGAGAGTAGATGGATAGATTCTTGTAAACCATTCCGAACGGGGGTGGCACCAGTGAGTGCTCAGTGATTGTTGACTGCTGTCATTGCTATTATGTGTGCTGGTAGTGTTTCCATCAAAGAGAAGGGACTGCCTGCCGGCGTGGCTCAGCGGTGGAGTAAAACCTATGAACCGGTGGATCACGGTTCGATTCCCGGCCAGGGCACATGCCCAGGTTGTGAGTTTGATCCCCAGTGTGGGATGTGCAAGAGGGAGCCATCAATGATTCTCTCTTATCATTGATGCTTCTGTCTCTCTCTTCCTCTCCCTTCCTCTCTGAAATAAACATATATATATATATATATATATATATATATATATATATATATATAGAGAGAGAGAGAGAGAGAGAGAGAGAGAGAGAGAGAGGACTTATGACAATCTGTTACATAAAGATGCCCATTTAGCAGAATCTGCCCTGTCCTGACCATCCTGAGGAAGTGCCCTTGCCCCCGGGTCACTACCCATCCCCACGGTCCTCTCCTCACCCGACTCCCCACACATCACACCTCAGCCCAGCACTCATCACACCTCATCCCAGCCCTCATCACACCTCATCCCAGCACTCATCACACCTCATCCCAGCCCTCATCACACCTCAACCCAGCCCTCATCACACCTCATCCCAGCCCTCATCACACCCCAACCCAGCCCTCATCACACCTCATCCCAGCCCTCATCAGCCTCAACCCAGCCCTCATCACACCTCATCCCAGCCCTCATCACACCTCATCCCAGCCCTCATCACACCTCATCTCAGCCCTCATCACACCTCATCCCAGCCCTCATCACACCCCATCCCAGCCCTCATCACACCCCATCCCAGCCCTCATCACACCACATCCCAGCCCTCATCACACCCCATCCCAGCCCTCATCACACCCCATCCCAGCCCTCATCACACCTCATCCCAGCCCTCATCACACCCCATCCCAGCCCTCATCACACCTCATCCCAGCCCTCATCACACCTCATCCCAGCCCTCATCACACCCCATCCCAGCCCTCATCACACCCCATCCCAGCCCTCATCACACCCCATCCCAGCCCTCATCACACCCCATCCCAGCCCTCATCACACCCCATCCCAGCCCTCATCACACCCCATCCCAGCCCTCATCACACCCCATCCCAGCCCTCATCACACCTCATCCCAGCCCTCATCACACCTCATCCCAGCCCTCATCACACCCCATCCCAGCCCTCATCACACCTCATCCCAGCCCTCATCACACCCCATCCCAGCCCTCATCACACCCCATCCCAGCCCTCATCACACCCTATCCCAGCCCTCATCACACCCCATCCCAGCCCTCATCACACCCCATCCCAGCCCTCATCACACCTCATCCCAGCCCTCATCACACCCCATCCCAGCCCTCATCACACCCCATCCCAGCCCTCATCACACCCCATCCCAGCCCTCATCACACCTCATCCCAGCCCTCATCACACCCCATCCCAGCCCTCATCACACCTCATTACAGCCCTCATCACACCCCATCCCAGCCCTCATCACACCCCATCCCAGCCCTCATCACACCTCATTACAGCCCTCATCACACCCCATCCCAGCCCTCATCACACCCCATCCCAGCCCTCATCACACCCCATCCCAGCCCTCATCACACCCCATCCCAGCCCTCATCACACCCCATTCCAGCCCTCATCACACCCCATCCCAGCCCTCATCACACCCCATCCCAACCCTCATCACACCTCATCCCAGCCCTCATCACACCTCAACCCCAGCCCTCATCACACCTCATCCCAGCCCTCATCACACCCCATCCCAGCCCTCATCACACCTCAGCCCAGCACTCATCACACCTCATCCCAGCCCTCATCACACCTCATCCCAGCACTCATCACACCTCATCCCAGCCCTCATCACACCTCAATCCAGCCCTCATCACACCTCATCCCAGCCCTCATCACACCCCAACCCAGCCCTCATCACACCTCATCCCAGCCCTCATCAGCCTCAACCCAGCCCTCATCACACCCCATCCCAGCCCTCATCACACCTCATCCCAGCCCTCATCACACCTCAACCCCAGCCCTCATCACACCTCATCCCAGCCCTCATCACACCCCATCCCAGCCCTCATCACACCTCATCCCAGCCCTCATCACACCTCATCCCAGCCCTCATCACACCTCATCCCAGCCCTCATCACACCTCATCCCTACACTCATCACACCCTATCCCAGCCCTCATCAACCTCATCCCAGCCCTCATCACACCCCATCCCAGCACTCATCACACCTCAGCCCAGCCCTCATCACACCTCAGCCCAGCCCTCATCACACCTCATCCCAGCCCTCATCACACCCCATCCCAGCCCTCATCACACCTCAGCCCAGCCCTCATCACACCTCAGCCCAGCCCTCATCACACCTCATCCCAGCCCTCATCACACCCCATCCCAGCCCTCATCACACCTCATCCCAGCCCTCATCACACCTCATCCCAGCCCTCATCACACCTCATCCCTACACTCATCACACCCCATCCCAGCCCTCATCACACCCCATCCCAGCCCTCATCACACCTCATCCCAGCCCTCATCACACCCCATCCCAGCCCTCATCACACCCCATCCCAGCCCTCATCACACCCCATCCCAGCCCTCATCACACCCCATCCCAGCCCTCATCACACCTCAACCCCAGCCCTCATCACACCTCATCCCAGCCCTCATCACACCCCATCCCAGCCCTCATCACACCCCATCCCAGCCCTCATCACACCTCATCCCAGCCCTCATCACACCTCATCCCAGCCCTCATCACACCCCATCCCAGCCCTCATCACACCTCAATCCAGCCCTCATCACACCTCATCCCAGCCCTCATCACACCCCAACCCAGCCCTCATCACACCCCATCCCAGCCCTCATCACACCTCATCCCAGCCCTCATCACACCCCATCCCAGCCCTCATCACACCCCATCCCAGCCCTCATCACACCCCATCCCAGCCCTCATCACACCTCATGCCAGCCCTCATCACACCTCATCCCAGCCCTCATCACACCCCATCCCAGCCCTCATCACACCTCAGCCCAGCCTTCATCACACCCCATCCCAGCCCTCATCACACCTCATCCCAGCCCTCATCACACCCATCCAGCCCATCACACCCCATCCAGCCCTCATCACACCCCATCCCAGCCCTCATCACACCTCATCCCAGCCCTCATCACACCTCATCCCAGCCCTCATCACACCTCATCCCAGCCCTCATCACACCTCATCCCAGCCCTCATCACACCCCATCCCAGCACTCATCACACCTCATCCCAGCCCTCATCACACCCCATCCCAGCCCTCATCACACCCCATCCCAGCCCTCATCACACCTCAACCCCCTCTTCTCTCTCCACTTAGTGCCCGTCTCTTCCCCTCAGTGTGGCTTCCAGGAGGACACAGACCTTCTTGTTCTGTGCACAGCTGACTCCCAGCTCCTAGAATGACATCTGGCTGTTTTTCCTTAAATTCTTGTCCAGTGAATGAACATCTGCGTCCAAAAAGCATGCCGCATTGACCCTGCGTGAGGGAGCAGCACTGACTGGGTGTGAGGATGAACTCTGCAAAACCCGGGTCAGTACTGGGCCCCATGCACTGGGGGTCCTGGAGACCAGGAGAACCAGCACACAGTGCAGGTTTATGCACCCACATCCTGCCTGCAGTGTCAGCACACAGGACTGTCCATTACGTGGATTTGTGTTTTCACTTCAGGATAAAGCAAGATCAGAAAAGAACATACAAAAGAAACAAAACAACATCCCATTTCTCGGGGTGAAGTCACAGACTAAGCAACCTTAGGCAGCCGTCTCCTGGACCTCCCTCTTTCCCCAACGCCCCGTACCCCCTGCCCACAGTAGATCTGGAATGTGGGGACTTCTCATCCTAGAAATGGGCTTCCTGGTAAGGGTGATGCACTCTTTTGGATGCCAGCTTACAAAGCTCACTTGGAGTCCTCGGCCTACCTTGTGATCCCCCAGGTACCGTGAGCCCCTCCGAGAAACGCAGAAGCCAGGGGTGGAGGCAGGTGCAGCCTTCTCTCGACCCGGCCCGGCTCTTTCCAATCACACCTCGAGGCCTGCACAGACAGGACGATTAATGACCCAGAGCAAGAAAAGGGGTTTGTGCATTTCAAATACATTTTCAGCTACAAGAGGAATGAAACTAAAAGCAAGGGGTTAACCAGAATATTCTATCAACCAGGAACACACACACACATCCACCCAACACTCTAGCTGGAAGGAACCTTAAACATCATCCTAAGGGTGCCCCTTGGGCTTTCCGAGAGCCTGTGGTCCTAACGGATCACTCTGGCCTCGGGACCCAGTGACAACACAGCCCACCTTCCCCGAGAAGCAGTTAGAGGCAGTCTGCCATTGCTCAGCAGTTTACATTTGCTAAGCTTCAACCCTTCAGGGCACACCCTCTGATAAGTCACTCCCCCCACTTTATAGATGAGGAAACTGAGGCACAGAGAGGTTCAGGAACATGCTCAAGGCCACACAGCTGCTAAGTGGCCAGGCCTGGATTCATATCTAAGTAGCCAGATTCCTGAGCTCAAGTTTCACCATTACATGCCGCCATCTCTCCAAGGAGGGTGGGGGTATTAGTGAATTTTAAAGAAGTAAAAAGATATATTGGTAAGAATCCATTTTATTGACTGGGTTTTAAATCACAGAGATAACAGCTGTGAAAAGTCGTGTTACCCCTTTGGTTGTAAAACTTTCCTTATAATAACATGGTCAGCGAGTGAGGCTGCAGCAGACAGCACATCACTTCGCCTGGTGGACGTGGCAGGAAGTGTGTTTGGGTCACGGTTATAAAACACTGCCCCCCCAGGAATGGCACACTCATTTCAACGTTCTCCTTTTAGGAACAAAATACCTGAAGCCCAGAGAGGTTTGGTGACTTGTCAGAGGTCACACAGCAAGTTAGCAGAAGAACCTAACCCACTCAGTTCAATGAACATTATATCACATCTGCCATATGATTGAGTTATGTTCTTTGCACTCGAAGCCAGAGAGGAAGCCGGAGGCCAGCTTGTTAGGCAGTTGGGGGCAGGTGGGGGAGGATTAAAACCAGCCCCCTCCATCACCCCAGCCACAGCTTGAGTGTATTTTCTGCCTAAGTGCAGCTGTTGCTGGGGGGTAGTCACTTAAGGGTTTTAGCCCTTGGTTCTCCTCAGGAGAGGAAAAGGAAAGGCCAGATACCTACTGATCCTTTCATTTGAAGGCCAATGAATCCCTTTCACCTCTGAGAAACTTCCAAATAACCTCTCTCTTCCAGTAATTCTGGGACAATGAAAATGGACTCCCACCTGCTTCTCCTGCCACTGCTTCTCCACCCATTCAAGCTAATTGCGTAGGGAGAAGCCAGAAACAGCTTCCTGTGTGCTGTGGCCTCCCACCCCTCCTCCTCCTCCTCCTGAATCTGGGGGATATTAATAATCCCCATGAGTGATGTCACAGGACCAGGTGGGAAGTAGGCGGCTGTCCTGCAGGGGACATGAAGACAGAGGTCTCCAGCGAGTGTGGCCAGAGTGGGGAGAGCAGAGGAAGGGATCCAGGAGTCCCTCTTAAGGTCTGCATTGGGGGCTTTCAGGGGAGGTGACAGCGGCTTCTCACAGCTAATTTCCTCCCCCTGCCAAGCAGCAAAGCTGGCAAAGCCACATCATTTTCACAGCATATTTGTGTATCTGGCGCTCTCCACTCACGTCCCCTCGGGGACCATAAGAGATGCTGGGGGAGGAGCGGGGACAGCATGGTCCTCCATAATTTCAAAGTCACTTCCAGAGTTAATGATAAACTGGGCGGTGGAGGAGGACTAGATGGGAGGCGCATTTGCCCGCGAAGATGGACCCCTCCAGGAACATCTTTTAGGGGTCAGGAGAACCAAGAGGCCCTGGGGTCAGGAGAACCATGGGGGTGCTGGGGGTCAGGAGAACCGTAGGGGTGCTGGGGGTCAGGAGAACCATGGGGGTGCTGGGGGTCAGGAGAACCATGGGGGTGCTGGGGGTCAGGAGAACCATGGGGGTGCTGGGGGTCAGGAGAACCATGTGGGTGCTGGGGGTCAGGAGAACCATGTGGTGCTGGGGGTCAGGAGAACCATGGGGGTGCTGAGGGTCAGGAGAACCATGTGGGTGCTGGGGGTCAGGAGAACCATGTGGTGCTGAGGGTCAGGAGAACCATGGGGGTGCTGGGGGTCAGGAGAACCATGGGGGTGCTAGGGGTCAGGAGAACCATGGGGGTGCTGGGGGTCAGGAGAACCATGGGGGTGCTGGGGGTCAGGAGAACCATGGGGTGCTGGGGGTCAGGAGAACCATGTGGGTGCTAGGGGTCAGGAGAACCATGGGGTGCTGGGGGTCAGGAGAACCATGGGGTGCGGGGGGTCAGGAGAACCTTGTGGGTGCTGGGGGTCAGGAGAACCATGTGGGTGCTGGGGGTCAGGAGAACCATGTGGTGCTGGGCGTCAGGAGAACCATGGGGGTGCTGGGAACCAGGAGAACCATGTGGGTGCTGGGGGTCAGGAGAATCATGTGGGTGCTGGGGGTCAGGAGAATCATGTGGATGCTGGGGGCCAGGAGAACCATGGGGTGCTGCGGGTCAGGAGAACCATGGGGTGCTGGGGGCCAGGAGAACCATGGCAGGGCTTGGTCTGAGATGCTGAGGTAGCTTCCCAAAGTCACCTGCCCACTGGATCTTATTCCCCAGGATGGTTACGTGGGGGAGGGGAGAATTGAAGAGTATTTTCCCCCACTTGTCTCTTTCTTCCTCCCTGTGGAGAAAGGGGTACAGAAGCAGGCTCCAGCCCCCCGTGGAATACCCAATGACCCCACACTCTGAGGGAAAGGACAAGAGAGCTGTTTCAGAGAGAATGGAGAGTTCCTCTTCCCCGTGGGATTGACTAAACCCCCACACCTTCGAGGATGTTTCTAGACCAGCAGCCTAGACCAGCGGTCTCACATGCTCGCGTGATTTCTTAGTCATTGTTTTGGGGCTAGAAAGGCTGTGGCCTCCTGAAGATCGGGGGCTCTGCGTCAGACTGGAAGCTGGCCGGTGCTGGTCAGAGCTCTGAGGACACTGGGCAGGTTCACCCCCAGGGGACGGCGTGGGGCACGGACAGGAGGCTGCCCTGAAATACCAGAAGGCTGTCCTGTGGCTCCTGCAGAGGTCACTCTTCTGTGTGCTGCCCAAGGGCAAGAGCTGGGACAGGGGAGATGGTACCGGAGATGGGACGTGGGCAATAGAAAAGGGTCCACTTTCTGAGAGTGGGTTAGCGAGAGGCTGTGAGCCTCGCTGGGCGGAGCTTCTGGAAGGCCCCAAAGCACCAGGTGACAGTTGGCCCAGGTGGCTCTTAAGATCCTGTCCATTGCAGGTCTGTGGCAAGCCGCGGCCATGGGTCTCTCTTCTGCAGGATGGGGTTTGTGAAAGTTGTCAAGAACAAGGCCTACTTCAAGCGATATCAAGTGAAATTCAGAAGGCGGCGAGAGGGTAAAACTGATTACTATGCCCGGAAACGCTTGGTAATCCAGGATGAAAATAAGTACAACACACCTAAATACAGGATGATAGTTCGAGTAACCAACAGAGATATCATCTGTCAGATTGCTTATGCCCGTATAGAAGGAGATATGATAGTTTGTGCAGCTTATGCTCATGAACTCCCAAAGTATGGTGTGAAGGTTGGCCTGACAAATTATGCTGCAGCATATTGTACTGGCCTGCTCTGGCCCGCCGGCTTCTCAGTCGGTTTGGCATGGACAGGATCTATGAAGGCCGGGTGGAGGTGACTGGAGATGAATACAAGGTGGAAAGCACTGATGGTCAACCTGGTCCCTTCACCTGCTACTTGGATGCAGGGCTTGCCAGAACCACTACTGGAAATAAAGTTTTGGGGGCTCTGAAGGGAGCTGTGGATGGAGGCCTATCTATCCCTCACAGTACCAGAAGATTCCCTGGTTATGATTCAGAAAGCAAGGAATTCAATGCAGAAGTACATCATGGGCCAGATTATATGCGTTACCTAATGGAAGAGATGAAGATGCTTACAAGAAACAGTTCTCTCAATATATAAAGAACAACGTAACTCCAGACATGATGGAGATGTATAAGAAAGCTCATACTGCTATACGAGAGAATCCAGTCTATGAGAAGAAGCCCAAGAAAGAAGTTAAAAAGAAGAGGTGGGACCGTCCCAAAATGTCTCTTGCCCAGAAGAAAGATCGGGTAGCTCAGAAGAAAGCAAGCTTCCTCAGAGCTCAGGAACGGGCTGTTGAGAGTTAATAAACCAAATCACAATTTTCTATGATTTTTCAAAGACAATAAACTTATTAGATAAACAGCTAAAAAAAATCCTGTCCAAACCCCAGTCATAAGTGATGATGGATGGTCTGATCTCCTTACTCCCACCCCTAGGGCTGTGACCATAGGGAGAGAGGGGCAGAGGCAAATGGCAGGAGGCTGCAGGGGCCCAGCCACAGCCAGCGAGGCCACGGAATAAGTCAGTCAGGCAACAGCTGCGGCAGAGGGTGAGCACAGCGGTGGCCACTGCCCGCCGGGGAGACTTCCCCACTGTGGGCAGCCGAACGGACAAATACCTAGGAAATAAATCTTCCTGCTGGCCCCGTTCCCTGCAGGGGACCCCCTCATTCTTCACCAGAGAACCTGGGCCAGTGCGCGGAGTGACTTGCCCACAGTCACACAGGTGGTGAGGGCAGGGGTGGGGCAAAGCCCCAGGGCTCCCCACTTGCAAGCTGGTGCCCTTTCCTGCCCTTGGCTGCCCCCACAGCACCATCTGCTCCTGCGGCAGCTGGGATTCCTTTAAAAAAAATATGTTCTTCTCGGGCAAGTTCCCAAGTGGACTCAGGTGATGTATGTGCGCTTGCTGACCCAGGAGGAGCAGGCGAAGTGGGCTCCGGACCTTTTTGGAATATCAGGAATGTGTTACCCTTTCATCCCCACCACACTCTCTCCCATTGTCTCCGAGAGGTGGGGAAGCGCGGGCATTTGCATCCTTCACCTTTCTGAGCCTTTGCCTCCTTCCGGGAGCCCCTCACACCTAGTCCCCCAGCTGCTGTTGGGCTGATCAACTCCTCCACTGGAAGGTTCAAAGTGTTGTTCCCCCAACCCTGCTTCTCCCCCCCGCCCCCCGCAACACACACACACACACACACACACACACACACACACACACACACAAGAGAATGTGCATTTTAAGCCAGGCTCCACTAGGGGGGAGGTTGTATGTAGACTCCAGGACCTGACATCAAGGACTTTCAGGAGGATGTGAAGAAAGGGGGGTGGGGCAGGTCAGCGATGCCTCCCTGGACTCCTCAGTTGATGGTTAGGGGGGCTGGGCTGGCAGAGGGGGCACTCACCAAGAGGGGAGGCGGATACCAGAAATGTGGGCACACTGCCGAAGGCAGGGCAGCCCCTCTCCAGGCACCCACGGCAGGACCGTCCTCGGCCAGGCGTGTTCTCTGGGGACCAATGACCTCTCCCTGTTGGCTGGTAAACCTGAGAACAGTAGGGGAGCACATCTGGACAGACGACCAGTTGACCCACTGCAGACCATCTTCTTTCACCGCCCAAAACAGACCCCCCCCCCCATCTCACTGACTTGGGTACCTTCCTGGGGTTCGTTAGCCGCACACTGTCTGGATGCCAGAGGCTAAGGCAGCGACTCGGGAGGTCCTGCTGGAGGTTTGGGGCTCCATGGACCCCCAGGAGCAGGGAGGAGAGCAGAGTCTCAGTCGGGAACGCTGTGGATACGGACCAATACCAACCAAGGGCACTTGTTCAGGGACTGCTCTGCTGCGCGCAGGGTCCCGGGCTCCTGTCCCCTCCCCCGCACCCCTCTCGGACCGGGCAATTTCCCCAGAAGTGTCCTCATGCTGCGCCCTGCGAGCCTCCGTACCAATTGACTGGATTTCAATCAGAAATCCATCTCCCTTAAGGACCACTTTGGATAAAAGCAGAGTAACCTGCAATCTAGATGCTGATGCCAAGCCATAATGGGGGAGCCAGAGAGAGGTCGGCTGCCCGATTCCAGCCCCCGCCCCCAGCGGGGGTGAAACCGGGCCTCAGCGGCGCAGACTCCGCCGCCAGGGCCCTGGGGAGGGCGTTAGCCTGATCTCCCCAGACAAGGGCTCCTGTAGGCCAGCTCACAGGGCCCGGGTGTCCTTGAGGGCAGGAAGGGCCACGGGCTCCCCACTTCTTCCCCCACCTGCCCGCCCGCCCACCCCAACCTCATCGCCAGCTGCCCCTCCGGCCACTCCTTCCTCTCCCGGCCTCTGTGACAGTCGGGAACGGGTCCCTCGGAGAGAGAGGGGGTGACTGCTCCAGGGCCCTCTCCCTCGGAGACCCCGCACCCTGCGGGCGGGGCGGGGCTGCGGGACGGAAGGGGCCCGCGGGGCGCGGGCGGCTGCGGGGCGCGGCGCGGGCACTCCGGTAAATGATGCACGCCTCGGGCGCAGCGGCGAGGCAGTGTATCAAAGTAACACCGCGCCGCGAATTGCAGTGTAATCGCCGTAATTTAGGGCCCCACGGGGGCGCCTGCTTCGGGAAGGCTGGGCCGGGACGCAAGGTGACTGGAGCGGCTGCGCCGGCTTTGACCTCTGGATTTCCTCCAAGCTAAGTGAGGCCATAAAAAATTCAGAGCCCGGGCCGTCTCCCAGCAAATGGGGTGTGGGCAGAGAGATGGTGCTCTCTATCCAGAGCCAGCGAGACGGATGTCCGGCCCGAGCAAAGCGAGGTCGCTGGGCGCGCACCGCTGGACACAGTGAGAGTCCGCGCGGCGCCCGTCCTCTCGCCCGGAGCGGAGGGGGCCGGGCAGTGAGCCAGGGCGACTCGGGCCGCCCCTGCCGCTGGCCCGAGGATCCTCCCTCCCACCGACTGCTCCGCAGCCACCTTCCAGACCCTTCCAGACCCTCCCAGACCCTGCTGCTCCCCAGCCGGCGGCTCGAGGAGTGGGGACATTTAATAGTCCGGCCCTGGCTCTCCCGCGAGGCCGCTGCCTCCTCCCGTCCCCCAGCCCCGCCAGGGAAAGTCGTTCTGGGCCGCAGAGATGATAGCAGGAAATGTATTTGCAGGCTCCCTTCTAACTTCTTGATGGGAGCCAGCTGGAAGCGCATGAGCTGTGTGCTGCCCTCTGGGGCTCCGCTCCTGGTGACCCAGAAGGTGATAATCACGAGCTGCTCTCAGCGAAGACAAAGAAATGGAAAGATTTATTGGGCCCTGCAGCCTGTCACAGTGCATTAGCCCTGTGTCCCCGGCCCCTCCCTGGCCACAGGGGCGGCATGTGGATCTTCAGAAGCCCCAGCCACAAGCCTAATTGTCAGAACCCGAGTTCCCCTTCCTCCTCGCCCCTCTCCAATCATTTCCATTTCTCAGCGAAGGGATGCCACAGAGCCCAGGCTGTTCTGGACCGGCAACCTGCTGGTATCCCCAACTCCTCCCCACCTCTGGTTGTTTCTCTTTAGCCAGCAACGAGCCTGGAGCCAGCCACGCCGAGGTGCATTCTTACAGCAGAACATGCCACCGAGGCAAGAACGAGGGAGGTTCATATGTGTGTGGAAAGATGTCTGGAATACATTGCTCAACAGAAAAGCAAGTTGCAGCATAGCATGTAGAGAAGGGCCTCATTGTGTTGCATTTTAAATAACGGCTATATATACTCACATGCTTGCATATGCATAGAAAATGTCTGAGAAGATTAAAATGACTGTTAACAGTGGTTGTCCCATGGGATAAGGAGAAAAGGACTTTAACCTCCCACACTTACACATGTGTACTGTTAAAATTTTCTAACAAACAATTGCATTATTTTCATAATTTAAACATAAATCTTTTCCCACCTCCAAAAAAAGCACGGGGGGGCGGGGGAAGAAACCTTCCACTCCAATCCCTTCATTTGAAACTGGGCCCAGAGAGGGAAAGGGACTCTCCCAGGCTGCACAGTGATCAGAGCCCGTCCCTGGTCCCAGTCCCCAAAGAGGCTCCTTCCTGGGCACACAGCTCTGCCAGCCAGGCCCCCACAGGCCCACGAGGGCCTCATGGAACCCCTTCTCACAGCACCAAGGGCTCCTGACAGGAGTGTGACCTGGCTTGAGGGATAAATCAGATAAAGGCAGAGGAACCAAAAACTAGAGGTGGAGACAATTTGGACACCTGGCTGGTGGCCTGCACTTGCCCTGCCCTCACCCAGCAGACAGGCCCAGTCTCCTGACACAGCGGGCTTCTCGGGGTCCAGCCTCAGCAGGGGTGAGGATGAAGGGTCACACCCAGGAGTGACCAACCTTCTTGATTTGTCCAGAACTGAGAGGGCTCCAAGGATGCGGGGCTTTCAGAGCTAAAATCAGGCAGTTTTGGGCAAAATGGGACATGGCCACTCTTGCCTTGCCAGCCACATCTGCAGCAACCCACTGAGAGTCTGGCAAGGACATCCCTTGGCAACTCAAGGGTAAAAGTTCTAGAAGCTTGTCTCTGGGAAAAGACAGCCGGCCACTGCTCTGGCTTTTCTGAGAAGTAAGAAGCTGAAAGAGTTAATTTATGTCTTGTCAGTTGTGATTTCCTCTGGATCCAAGCACAAACAGGTTCAAGCACGCGCGCGCGCACACACACACACACACACACACACACACACACACACACACCCCTCTCCTTACCTCTATCTGGAGGCATGTCAGCAAGGGCCCAGATACACCACCCAAGCTCCCTGTGCCTCTTTGAGCAACGTAATCCTCAAAACATCCTACAGTCTTTAATTACACATGGGACACATCACAGTTTCTCATCGCTCCCTCCCCACCTCAGGAGACAAAAAGGAAATTTCACACCCTGGTGAGCCCGGCTCCTCTTCTCCTCTTTGATGCCAGCCTGGGGTTAAAAAGCAGGGACAGGCAACACCCGCCTCCTTCGCCTCCTGATTCCTTTGCTGATTTTGAGATTCAAAGCATGCATCTTAAAGATCATAATCTGGTTTTGCCTCGCCCGCCTTCCCAGGCGATTAATGGTCCCCTGGCTTCCACACTGCAGCACCCAGTGCTCTGCAGAAGACCACATCCAACCCTCCCCGCGCCCAACACCTGCCTCTGGCCCCACCTGAGGCTGTCTGTAACCCAGAGAAGAAATGCCTCAAATTAAGCCGGGTCGGAGGTGCATTGGGATGGGGGGTACAGGTGTCAGAGATGGAATGGGCAATCCAAGTTCAAATTCTGGTTGTGTCACTAGCTAGCTGTGTGACTTGGGACAAATTGCTTCCTCTCTCTGGACTTCAGTTTTCTCATCCACAAGTTGAAGGGATAGATCTTGATGGTCTCTAACATCCCTTAGACCCAATAAACTAGACGTTCTCAGCTTAAATCCTGGCTCCCCTTCTAGCTGGGTGAACTTGAACAAGTTACTTAGCCTTTCTCTGCCTCATGTCTTTATCTACCTCATTGAGCTGTAGTAAGGATTAAGTGAGTTAATGTTTGTAAAGTGCTTAATAGTGCCAAACCCACGCTAAAGCAGTTACAACAGAGATATTGGTGGCCCTGCCATATGCCCTTGGCATAAACTAGTCCCATGTGTGGCTCTTGGACCTCCTCTGGCTCTGAGCACCTGTGCTTCTCTGCCTGACAGTCAGATGTTGTTTTTTTAAATACAGTTTTATTGATTTCAAAGAGGAAGGGAGAGGAAGAGAGAGATAGAAACATCAATGATGGGAGACAATCATTGATTGGCTGCCTGCTGCATGCCCCACATTGGAAATGGAGCCCACAACCCAGGCATGTGCCCTGACCAGGAATCAAACTGTGACCTCCTGGTTCATAGGTCGAAGTTCAACTACTGAGCCATGCCCTAAGAGCCTGATAGTCTGTTTGATGTCCTGCCCCACCCCAGCCTGCTTGTCCTAAATCCCGGACAGGCTGGAAGTGTAAGGAGTTTAAGTGCCCAGAACAGCCCTTTACCAATGAAGGTTGGGAATTGGCATATAAAATACTCCAACCCCCTCACTGAGATAAATCAGAGGCTTGTTCCGAGGCTCCCAGAGGTCCAGCGACCCTGAGCCCAGACCCAGGTTGGCAACTGCTCTTCAACATGCCCTTTACTGATTCCCTTCTTCCCTGTTCCCCTGCCCAGTGCTTCCCAAGGTCACCCTCCACATAAACTCCTGTCACTCAAGTCCTTGCCTCAGTTATCACCCTGTGCACTTTAAAGACATCACCTTCCCTTGTTGCAACAACCTTGTGACGGGCGTGTGACTGTTCCATGTTACAGATGTGGAAACAGACCCCCCGAGCGGGGGCCCTGCCTGAGGTCGCACAGTGGGTGAGTGGCCCAGCTGGGATTTGAACCCACGTGTGTCTGCCTCCACAGGCTCTGTATCTCCATCTGCCTCCCTCATCTCCCTGCTTTGGGGACAGACACCTCATTCCTTCAAAGGCACAGTGGCAACTCCTTGCTCCAGGCAGGGAAAAGGGGCGCAGGGCCAGGGCCATCTGCGAAATTTCCTGTCTGGCAGCCCCCCACAAGGACTCCTTTTCCAATCACACAGACACCCACAGAGCCCTTGGGTGGTGAAGTCCTGGGCAGAGCTATCAGGCTCTTTGTATCACAGCCCCTGTTTAAGTGCTAACATATGGGGACCCTTGTGGGAAAGTGGCCTCCCAAGGTGCCAGGCTGCTGCCTGCCCAAGGGGGCACCGTGCTTTCTAGCCCCCAGCTGAGCCCCACCTCGGCTTCTGGAAGTGTGTGCTGACATTAAGAGCAGGGGCTGCTGCCTGAGACTGAGGAGCCTCCCAGTCACCTCCTGGAGAGGACCTCGCTTCACACTTGGGCTCATTACAGTTCCTGAGGTTTTGCCAGGCATTTAGTTATCAATAGCTTTTATACACATGTGGTTGCAATTTCACAAAGCCTTCCTCCCTCCCTGTACCCACTTACCCCACTGAACACAGCAGCCGCTGGTGCTGCTTTACTGTGAATCTTTCCAAGAGATCTTCTCTAGCAGAAAAGCCACAGATGGAGGCATTATAGCACACCCTTCCTTTCCACACCCTCTCCCCCCAGAACAATGGGTCTTGCAGATCTCTCTTTCTATATATATAAAAGCCTAATATGCAAAGTGTCCCCTTGGAAGCTCAACTGACTGGAAGTTTGATCACTCGCTATGACATGTGCTGACCGCCAGGGGTGGTAAGGAATGAAGGGAGGCCTGGCTGGCCACCAGCAGCCACTAGGGACCCTATCCATGCACAAATTTTGTGTACTGGGCCTCTAGTGTGTCATAAAGAACTTTCTTGTCCTTTGTATGGCTGTCTAGTATTTCAATGCATTTTTTGTCCTATATTGGTTTAACCAATCCCCATTGGCTGGTTATTTGAGTGATTTCCAAACTTTTGCTAATACAAACTTTATACAGTGTGATTGTGCACCTTGGAAGTATATCTTAAGAAAAAAATGGCTGGAGATGGAATTGCTGGGGCAAGAGGTATGTACATTTGTAATTTGAAAGATACTGCCAAACTGACCTTCAAAGATGAAGAACATTTCCAATGTCACCAGGTGTGTGCCCTGCTGATAGCCAACCGTGTGTGTATGCCCTTGCTGACTTGGATCAGCAGCCCTAGGAGGGTGGCATATTATTATCCTTGTTTGATGAGAAAGTTGAGAGATTCAGTGTTGCCCAAGACAACCTGATACACAAACCTTCTATTGAGCATTTAATTATATGCCAGGCTCTGTGTTAAGTGCTTTACTTTCATTATCTTATTGAACCCTCTCAAGTAATACTACGAGGCTGTCATGCTTACTATCTGCATTCATTTTACAGATGAACCAGGTGTTGGAGCTCAGAGAGGTTAAGAAGCTTTCCCAGCATCACACAGCTGGTAACTGGCAAAGCCAGATTTGAAACTTCTCACTGTGGTTCCTGGGCTATAGCTTCAGCCAGGGGCTCTCACTGACTTTGTGCTTACTGTGCACCCCCAAGTCCTCTAGTCTCTGGGGGTGGGGTACACAGGCAGACTCCCTTCAAAGCTTTTGACATATAATCGAGGAGCCAGAAACTGAGAGAAGGTCAGAGCTGGAAAGAACCACAGAAATGTTTTTTAAAAGGCGTCTCGGTCCGAAGCAGGGAGGGAGGGAATGGAAATATGAAGGGATGGTTCTGGCTGTTTGATGTCTCCATGCCTCAGGGCTCCCTGGGGTGCTAAGCTGCCCACCCTGCATGGGAGGGTCTCACAAAGAGCTGTTCCCTGAAAATGCCCACAGCACCCCTCCTAAGGAACTCTGGGACCTTTTATTCTGCAGAGGAAGAAGCATAGGGAGGATCCGCATGGGGCAGGGATAGGAATACAGCCAGTCCACTAGGAGGCAAAGCCAGGAAACAACTGCTCTGCTGACCCCCAGGCCAGGACTCAGTGCTCTGAACACTACCAGCTATTGCCTCCTGCACACACTTAAACCAAGAGAACCTTACCACGCAGCTTAGTGTGTTCGTGTGTGTGTGGGGGGGGGGTAATTATTCAGCACCTGCTGCACACACATAACCATTTAAGTTCCATGACAACTCTGTAATTTCAGTCCCCGGCTGGAGAAGGAGAGTTCTGAGAGTTTGAGAGCCTGGTGGTATCTAAGTGGAGAAGATCTGGGGAGAAGCCTGAAACCCACGCAGAAGGCTTCACCTCGACTATGCCAGGGACCCCGCTGAGCTGAGAAGGTGATGGCAGGTTCTTGAGCCAGGACATGACTTGGTCAGACTTGTGTCTTAGGACATGAACGCTGGTGGCAGCACCTTGCACATGCCCTCCCCTGCCTGGAACACCTTCCCAGCCTGTGCCCCTGGAGAACGATAGCTGAAAGCTCTCTGTGAGGCACTCCTTGACCCTGGGAATTTGACTGGTGCATCCACACCTCTTTGTTAGGTGGGAAACCCCTGAAGGCAGTGTCTGGGTCTTACCTTTGCACCCCCAGTATCAGGCAAGCAATGGAAACTTCATAAATGCTAATGGAATGCATGGGTGGATTGAATGATTGATTGAATGAATGAATGAAGTAACGAAGGCCTGACTGAGATAGTGGCATAGGAAGAAAAAAGGAAACATGAAGCCAAGTTGAAGGAAGATGGACAGGGCCTCTTGACTGGTTAGATGTAATAACCAGTCGCACTTACACAGCACACGCTGTATACCAGAACCCATAAGTGAGACACTATTATCGGCCCCTCTTGACAGATGAGGAAACAAAGGCTCAGAGAAGTTACACATGTTACCCAGTGAAGTCACACAGCTGGTAAGCAGTAGAGCCGTGATTTGAACCGAGACATTCTGGCCCTGTTGTCTGTTTTACAACTTACCAGGGCAGAACCTGGAATAACGATGCTCAGAGTCTGAGATCTTCTGACCTCTGATGTGTTGCATTATTCCTGCCGTTGCCCCTTCTTCCCACTCATCACCTCCTTGAACCTTCTTCTTACAGGACCCCAGCTCCAGTCCCTACAAAAGATACAGCCTGGACAGAAAGGCTGAGTCCTCTCCTTCTTGAGGCCCAGCGTGATGGCTGGGGACCCCCAAGAGTATTCACAGGAGTCAGAGCCCCACCCAGCGGCTTAGGACCTGCCCCAGTGCGCTCTGGGCGGACAGCCAGTCCAGCCGGCACCCTGTCTCTGCCGCACCTCCTCCCTCACCCAAGTCACACTCCACACGCTCAGGTTCCTTTGTGGTGGGTGTTTTGATTAATTTTATTCTAATTAATTCAGCAATCTCAAGCTGTTTGCAAAATCTGCACCGAGCGCGGCTCCGTGATGGATCTGCAGAAAGGGGCTGCAGACAAACACACGATTCACTTCTCCGCTGGTGCTATATATATCTTACGGCTGGGAGAGGGTGGGCTGGGGAAAGGAGCAGAACGCTGCCTGCCTGCTGCCTTTCAATGTCATTTCCCAAATGCCCTCTGCTTGCCAAGGCAGGCTTGCTGACTGGTTGAAGGACAGACATCCCATCCCCAAGGCTTTCCTGCAGGCGGGGGGCCAGGCTTGGTGACAGGGATGTGAGACCCACTTCTGCCTCTTCTTTTCTGTGGAACCTCTGGCGGTTTTGCTGAACCTCACCAACATCAGCACCCTCACCTAGAAAATGGAGCGGAAGCACCTGTCTGGCCACTCCAACGCACTCAGAACCAGCTAACTCTAGGGAATGGGGCAGACTTGGGAAACTGCACCGAAGCTTAAAGTACTGCTGAGCTCGTTATTGGAGAGAGTGGAGTGAGATGGTTGGGATTCGGACTGGATTTCCTCCCTTAACCTCTTACTACCTGGGCACCTTGGAGAGGTTACTTCAAGTCTCTATACCTCAGTTTCCACACCTGTAAAATGGGGGCGAAATGGGGTTCTTGCAAGATTTCAATGAATATGAGTTTTTAGAATAGTGCTTGGTGGTATGGGGTCAAGCACTAAACAGAAAAGCTTTTGCTATGGTTATCTTAGTCATCTTTGTCTCTAAAATCTTCCCAAGCAACACAAATTCACAGCTATGCAGGAAGCCCTCCTTCCCTGGTGATCTGTAATGACACTGGCACCTCTTTCTTGCAGCACCTGTCCTTCCCTCACTTTTCTGAATGTGTTGAAGTCTTCATCCATAATCTCTATGTCCTCCTGAGTGGTCCATTTTAATTCTTGCAAAATTCAACACCCCCGATTGCAGGCTCCTCTTGCCCTAAGCCTGTAGCTCCCACCACAGTAGGACTAAAGGGGCTTGTTTTATGGTTGTTCCAGAAGATCCATCCAAAGGGACTGGAAGGCAGAAAAATGATTATTCTAAGGCACTCATCTTGAATCTAGGTTGCTAAGCATACACAATGATTTTACTTAAAATCTAAATAAATATAAGAAAGTTTTTTAATTGAGGCAATGTCAATTGTCTTCATGAATGAGGATTTTCTTTTACATGGGGCAACATTGGGAGGAGCATACGGAAATGGTGGAGGAGACTTTCCCCCAATACACCTTTGGAATCTGCAGAGTGCCATGAGAAGAAAAATCAGCCAACCAGTCGACCAAGAAGATAATGGGATGGGAGGCAGCTCTTTAGATGGGCACTCAGGGAAGGCCTCTCTGAGAGGGTGCTGTGTGAGCCAAGCCCTGAGAAGTGAAAGGAAGCCCATTGTGTGGCCATCTGGGCAAGGAGCAGTGCAGAGAGAGGGCACAGTCATGCAAAGACCTTAAGATGAGAATAAACTTGGGGTTTTTGGAAGACTGGCTGAGGAAGACAGCAGGGCTGTGAGGGCACAGGGTACAAAACAAAGGGCCTTGTAAGGATCTGTGTTTCATTCTAAATGCTCTGGGAGCCTTTGGAGGATTTAAAGCAGAAGCTTATCTATGATGTTAAAGGTCACTTTAGCTGCCTCTCTAGAATTCATCCATGCATCCTTTAATCCACTCATAACAAGATTTACTGCATACCTACACTTACTTTCTGCCAACTGTTGCAGGAACTGGGGGTTCAGAGTGGAGTAGGACATTGACCTCCCCTCATGGAGCTTAACACTGATATGGAAAGAAACATAGACACTTTGAAGGCAGGTGGCAAGTGCTATGGTGGAGTTGTGCACAGGGTGTGACTGTGGTGGGAAAGAGCAGAACTGGGGGTTGGGAACAGGGAGAGCTGTTGGTGAGCAGTGGTTCTTCAAACTGAGTGGCTTGTTAAAAACAAATTGCTGCTGCACATACTCTACCAACCTCCCCCCATTCTGACTCATTAAATCTGGGGTGGGGCCTAGTAATTTGCATTTCTAACTAGTTTCCAGGTGGTGCTAATGCTTCTGGTCCAGGGACTGCACTTTTGAGAACCCCTGGGTAGGAGATTGCCAGCTTCTATGGGCCAAGAAGAACTATTTTCAGGAATCCGTTTCAGCACTCCAGGTCCTGGACAGCTCCCAGCATTCCCCTTCAGTGTTCATCTCCCAACCAGGAGCCCTCTGAGGACAGATTTCCCCATCATCTCCCCCCATCTGCTACCCCGTGGATTCTGCTCACAATCCCTCCTTCCCCTGTCCTTCCCTGAGAGGCACTTCAAACTCTGTTCTGCAACTGAAGGAACCATTTCACTCTCAGTCGCCTTCATTGATTTCTTTAGGATGCAGAAGACCTCAGTTACTCTGAGCCTGGCTCTCAGCCAGCCAGCTAAGAGCCCCCATCATCCCCCCACTTCTCAAAACAGTGCCCTGGGCTTGGGATTCCAAGTCCCTCACTCTTTAGCTGCATGCCACAGGTTTTAGTCATTTCATACCCTAGTAGTCAGCCATCTCCCCATCCCTTCCTCTCTTCTTGTCCCCACCTTTCTCTGTGACCTCAATGTCCCCTGTTCTCCCATCATATTTCCCCAGCCCCTTCCCATACTCACCCCTTTGTCCATTCCCTTTGTGCTAACTTGGCAGGTTTTTTCATAAAAACCTAATTTGCCGGGGTTCCTCAACAAGACAGCTAAGATTTCCAACATCAATTAGAACCCAAAATTTATAAAAAGTTCTCCAATTTGGGAATTTCCTAACTACCCTTCAAGTGCAGAATTCTCCAAGGATTTTCAGTAGGCAGCTGGTCCTGCTCCCCTAGCTTCCACCAGATTGTAAGCTCCCCGAGAGCAAGGACCTCTGCTACTCAGTTTTGAGACAATGTGCTCAGCACAGCACCCAGCACCTGGTAAGCATGAAGTGAACGGCCCATTATTGTTACCATGATCATGATTGCATTGTTGTTATTAATGATACCTTCTCTCCTTATACCTTGCCCAGCATTTGGCATAGAGGGTCCCAACACAGTCTTCAGGGAAACACACAACCAGACGCAGAGTTGTTGCTCACACCTTCCTGGTCTCCCCTCTTACTGCCTCATTCGCCTGTAACAGCTTCTGTCTCATTTGCCTCTTTCTCTCTTCCTTAACTACTGCCACGTTCCGAGCTGGCGCATTTGAATGATTTTTGTGCAATAACTTCCCACCCCCAATGCCCAGATTTTGGAGGCCTGGGAGATTAGTGTCAGGAGATTTGGTGGGTAATGGGTTCTGGGCGATAGAAAACGTCCCTTTTACAGAGATACAATTATGCAGGTTACACTCGCCTGGCTTCAGACACAGCCACAGACCTCAGGGAACCTCCATCAGCACAGATGGTGCACAGGGCCACATTACATAGAATATTCTCCACTTGCTGTAAAGCTGTTGACAAATATATAAGAAATGAGATGATTTTCTTTTCCTTCTTTTTTTCCCTTTTAGCCAAACACTGCAGGCCCTCGTGAGTCACAAAAGTTTTGAGATATTACTCAGAAATATAGGAGGAAAACTCCATATTTCCCCCTGTCAAAGGTTTGGTTTTCTTATTTATTTACTAGCGTGCCACTGGGTAAATTGAACCCTGAACAACATTAAAGGGAAATAAACATATCTCTCAGCCGCTCACGAATCCAGGGCGCTCATGGGCCCAGCGCTTGCCAGAGAGCTGAATTTCCAACACGCCTCCCCAGCCTGGAGGTGGGGTGGGTCCAAGGGCTACAAAGCAGGAAACCTTCAGCTCCCACTCCAGCGCCCCCCCCCCCCGCCAGCCCCCAAGACCCACAACAGACAAACACCTGCCCTTGGTGTGCACAGCAACTCTGGGCAGAGGAAGTAATCTCCTTTATATCCCCACCTCTCTCTCTCTCTCTCTCTCTCTCTCTCTCTCTCTCTCTCTCTCTCTCTCTCTCTCTCACTCACACACACACACACACACACACACACACACCTTCACATGCCAGCAATGACAAACAGACTGGAGCCACAGGAGGAATGCCACCTCAGTCCTATCTGCATGGCCACAATCAGAGGGTGGGATGCCTGAGAGCATTCTTATGGCCTGTTTACAGTCACAGAGAATCAATACTTACTTTTAGGAAAGAAAACGCACACAGAGAGAGACACACACACATATCTGTGGTGGATGGATGGCTCTCTCTCACACTGAAAACCATGACAGATGAGTTTTGTTCAGACCTCTATGCATTTTAAAGGTGCATTTCAAGTCACTAAATTAGAATCTGGGTCGGTGGTGGCACCCACCCAACCCTGACCCGCCTCCTCTCTCCCTCGGTTGTGGGGGAGGGGGGCAGCCAACCAGGGCCTCATTCAGAATTCAATCTCACCTAAACGGTGTGGCTGACTTTCTCTCTCTCTCTGCTCAGTTTCCAGGATGAGAAAAGCTGGGCCCTGAGCCAGAGGGGCAGACCTGGATTGGGGGGAGGGGGGTTAATAGGGTGAAGACAGATGCTCCTTTACCCTGTGGTGTTCAGAGGTTTCAATCCCACCATGCTGGTGTCTCAAAGCTGATTGGGATGATGGCAAGCAGTCACACAGACTCCGGGAATACAAAACCCATTCAGAAACTCTCCTGCTCAAGAACCTGTGGTGGCTCCCAGTTACCCACAGGAACTGTTTCCTCTCAGTTGCAAGTGCTGGCAGGAGCTTGGGTTGAAAGTACTTCAGCATGGCCGGTGTGGCTCAGTGGATGAACAGTGACCGGTGAACCTAGGGGTCACAGTTCAATTCCTGGTCAGGACACATGCCCGGGTTGTGGGCAAGATCCCAAGCAGGGGGTGTGTAGGGAGTAGCCAGCGGATGATGATTCTCTCTCATCATTGATGTTCCTGTCTTCCTAGCCCTCTCCCTTCCTCTCTCTAAAATCAATAAAAACATATTAAAAAAGAAAAGAGGAGGAAAGAAAAGGACTCCGCGGCCACACGGCTCTGCAGGGAGTGCAGTGGTTGATTAGCGGTGTCTCCCATGAATGAAAGAGAGGGATTGGGCACCGGTGCTGAAGAGCTGTCTTCCTTGGATTTCAGAATTAAGTTCAAATACCTCGGCTGTCCTTCCAAACCTCTCCAATGTCGGGCCCTCTCCAGTGCCATTGCCTACTGTTCCCCAACACGGCCATCCCATCCACATACGTGGCACGTGGCACTTCAGAACAGCCTCTGTGCCTTTACTCAGGCTGGCACCCCTTAGCCTCCTGCCATGTCTCCATCCTTGGTGTTTGAGTTTAATCCCTACTGCTTCTTAAAGTCCAGCACAGCCCTCCCCTCCCACTAGGCTTTCTTCACTGCTTCAGTCCACACTGGCTCTCAGTGTTCAGGTGTTCATGTATGGAAATAATTAAAAGTTAGATGTGTTTCCTATTTCTAAGAGCTCATCTCCATAACCCAATTGGCTCCACCTCCCCCACCATTGTCTCCATCTGACAATCACATCTTAATTTTTTTGCATCCCCCACAGCACTTCACCCAGTTCTTGCCAGGACTCAGCCTGGCCACAGATACTTCTGATTACCTGGCCTTCTGCAGGGGCTTTGAGACTTCTGGGGTCTTAGAAACCAAACCTGTGGGGCCAAAGGTGGAGTTAGATGAGCCTGCTTAGGACCAGGAGTCCCCAAGACCCAAATTCTATCCCCAACTCACTGTGAAACCTGTGGCCTGGTTACAGCTTAACTAATTTTCTGGGCCTTGATGTGTCCACCTGCAAAATGGGCTCCCACTTTTGGCTCCCTTCTTCCCAACACACAAGAGCCAGAGCTTCAATCTCTAGCCTGTCACTGACTAGCCAGAGACATGGGGCCAGAGAACAGACCTCCTTGATTCTCAGTGTCCTCACGATAAAATGTAGCGTTCTCGCCCCAGGCCTAGCCCATTTGGCTCAGAAGGGTCCAGGGTTTGATTCCAGTCAAGGGCACATACCTTGTTTGCAGGCTCGATCCCTGGAGCCCATCAGGGAGCTGGTTGGGGTGCATGTGGGAGGCAACCAACCCATTTGTTTCTTTCACGTGGATGTTTCTCTCTCTCTGTCTCTCTCCCTCACTTCTCTCTAAAAATCAATGGAAAAAATATCCTCAGGTGGGGATTAACAACAACAAAAGTGTAGCATTCTCACAAGGAACAAGTGTTAGGGAAGGTTCCCTCCATTCTCTTTGGCCCCACTCCCTGAAGCACAGAAGAGGACAGCTTGGGGAGAAGTGAAGGGGGGAGATAGACAGATGTGAGCCCCAGCATCTTACCTTTGGTACCACTTGCCTTTCTCCAGAGCCTCTTACATTTCCCCTCTCCCAGGCTAGGGAAGGGTTTGAGAAGACAGCTGTGCTCAGAGAAATAAGAAGTCAAGGTGACCAAGTCAGCAAGCCTCTCCCTGTCAGATGTGGATGCACACAGATTCTTCTTGATCCCACACAGGGACCACCGCTGCTCCCCCCGCCCATGCCCGTTACAAGAAAGTATCTGTGGCACAGTTACGCACAGAAAGCGGGCCACAGCACAGTCTGTGCAGTGAGTGTAACAGTGTCGAAATGTTGAGAAGGGACATGTGGGAGGCTAAGAGGACAGGTTCTGGAGCCAGACCATGTGGCTTAAACACCAGCTCGCTCTCTCCTCACCTGTGTCATCTTGGCAAGTCACTTGCTCTTCCTGTGCTGAGTTTCCCCCTCTGTAAAGCAGACATGACTATTATGGGCGAGTGAATCTTCAGAAAGAACTGGGCACAGTGCTTCCTATCACTATAGAAGCCACTGGGATGTGGGCTCAGAAGGGGGCAGGCTTTGTCTATTTTAGCCACTGCTTGATCCCAGCACCTAGAGTAACATTTGTGTCCATAAATATTCCCAAATGAGTGAGTTGGGGACACACATCTATCAGAGGCCGCCACACACCTGTTCTGTCGGCGAGACAAACGCACACCTTGTGATGGTCTACATAAGTCTGTCTATGCGTCCAGAAATGTGCTAGGGAGGGTTGGGGCACAGCACAGGCATGAAGGCACCAGGGCCCTAAGGCAGAGGCTGCTAGCTGTCTCCATTCCATTCTCCTGTTCTTCCCTAGTCTTGGAACTTCTAGAATTGTCTAGCCACCCTTGCAGCTGGACATAGCCACGTGACTGAATGCTAACCAATAAAGTGTAAAGGAAAGTGTCAAACAATAGCTTCTAGAACTCTACTTAAGAGATTGCTGGCACTCTTCCCCTAGCTGACAATGGCTGGAGCTGGAGCAGCTGTGTTAGCCTGTGAGGGACCCTAGTCAGGGAAGTCATCCATCACATAGTGACAGGAGAGTAGAAGCCTCAGTAGACTCCAGACTTTCAAGATAGAAAGAAATAAAATGTCTAAAGGTACAAACTAACATTTTGCTATGACCTGCAACCCATTTCAATCCTAGCTGGGACTGACCCCATCACTGGAAGCTCACAGTCAACTGGGAGAGGCACACAGGAAACTGACCAACTCTGCCGAGTGTGGATAGACAGGCACAGGAAATAGAGGTGCACAGGCAATAGACAGGCATAGGAAATAGAGGGGCACAGGTAATAGACAGGCACAGGAAATAGAGGTGCACAGGTAATAGACAGCATAGGTAATACACAGGTATAGGGAATAGACAGGCACAGGAAATAGAGGTGCACAGGTAATAGACAGGCACATGTAATACACAGGTACAGGGAATAGACAGGCACAGGAAATAGACAGGCTCAGGAAATAGAGGTGCACAGGTAATAGACAGGCACAGGAATTAGAGGTGCACAGATAATAGACAGGCACAGGAAATAGAGGTGCACAGGTAATAGACAGGCACAGGTAATACACAGGTACAGGAAATAGACAGGCACAGGAAATAGAGGTGCACAGATAATAGACAGGCACAGGTAATACACAGGTACAGGGAATAGACAGGCACAGGAAATAGACAGGCACAGGAAACAGAGGTGCACAGGAAATAGAGGTGCACAGGTAATAGACAGGCACAGCTAATACACAGGTACAGGGAATAGACAGGCACAGGAAATAGACAGGCACAGGAAATAGAGGTGCACAGGTAATAGACAGACACAGGTAATACACAGGTACAGGAAACAGACAGGCACAGGAAATAGAGGTGCACAGATAATAGACAGGCACAGGTAATACACAGGTACAGGGACTAGACAGGCACAGGAAATAGACAGGCACAGGAAACAGAGGTGCACAGGAAATAGAGGTGCACAGGTAATAGACAGGCACAGGTAATACACAGGTACAGGAAATAGACAGGCACAGGAAATAGATAGGCACAGGAAATAGAGGTGCACAGATAATAGACAGGCACAGCTAATACACAGGTACAGGGAATAGACAGGCACAGGAAATAGATAGGCACAGGAAATAGAGGTGCACAGGTAATAGACAGGCACAGGAAATAGAGGTGCACAGGTAGTAGACAGGCATCGGAAATAGAGGTGCACAGGTAATAGACAGGCACAGGAAATAGATGTGCACAGGTAATAGGCTCAGGAAATAGAGGTGCACAGGTAATAGACAGGCACAGGAAATAGAGGTGCTCAGGTAATAGACAGGCACAGGAAATAGAGGTGCACAGGTAATAAGCACAGGAAATAGAGGTGCTCAGATAATAGACAGGCACAGGAAATAGAGATGCACAGGTAAAAGACAGGCACAGGTAATAGAGGTGCATAGGTAATAGGCACAGGAAATAGAGGTGCACAGGTAATAGACAGGCACAGGAAATAGAGGTGCACAGGTAGTAGACAGGCATAGGAAATAGAGGTGCACAGGTAATAGACAGGCACAGGAAATAGATGTGCACAGGTAATAGGCTCAGGAAATAGAGGTGCACAGGTAATAGACAGGCACAGGAAATAGAGGTGCTCAGGTAATAGACAGGCACAGGAAATAGAGGTGCACAGGTAATAGACAGGCACAGGAAATAGAGGTGCACAGGTAATAAGCACAGGAAATAGAGGTGCTCAGATAATAGACAGGCACAGGAAATAGAGATGCACAGGTAAAAGACAGGCACAGGTAATAGAGGTGCATAGGTAATAGGCACAGGAAATAGAGGTGCACAGGTAATAGACAGGCACAGGTAATAGATGTGCAAGGAAAAGCAGAAAGGAGGAGAAACCACAACCCAATGGGGACTGTAGGGGTGGGGGTAGGAATCCAAGAAGGCTTCCCAGAGGGAGTGACACCCACACCTACATGAATCCCAAAGAATTGGGAGGAGTTTTCAGGATGGTGGGATGGTGGGAGTGGGGAGAAGGGGGTGAATGTACAAAAACTGAGACATATGTGAGAGTTTGGGGAGCTCTGAAGAGAGGGAGGGTGGGGATTGAGATTTTGTCCTGAGGAACCAAGAACTGTTCAGCAGAATGAAGGAGGCAGCCTCTGATGAGAAGGGTTTTCACAGGCCAAGGCTGGGAGGAAGGGCATTCCTGGCTGAGGAACAGCAAATGCAAAACAAAGAGGCCATGCCTGAGAGCAGGGACTGAGCGTAGTGTGCCCGGGAATGGCAGGAACAGCGGAAGATGAGCTGTGAGTGTTTAAAGCTTATATGGAGTAAGACTAGGAGGCTGTGGGGCAGGTGCCTCGTGATTTAAGTGTGAAACGTGTTTAAACTCTTTTAACTTCACAACAGCCCTCTGAGGCCAGCACTCTTAGCATCTCCTTCCGCAGATGCAGAAACCAGGCCCAGCGAGGTTAAACCTGTGCTCCAGGCTGCACAGCAGGGCAAGGCAGGGCTGGGATTGGAGGCTGGGCAGGGGGGCTCAGCCAGTGTGCTCCCCTGAGACCCGTCACTCACAGAGCCCTGGGCTTCTCAAAGAGCATGCTCAGCCCTTTCCTGTACCCACCATGGACCCCCACCTCCCCACCATACACACCTGGCAGCCTCTGAGGCCACAAATTAGTCCTGAGATGACCTACAGGAATGCCAGGAGATTTTTATCTTGTTCCCAAAGAGAAAGGGAAGAGAAGGGGCTCCAGGGAGGCCCAGAGAAGCCCAGAGCAGCCAGAGAAAGGCACGTCTGAAAAGGGGCACAGGATGTATTCAGACAGGGTCTTCCTTCCACCTTAGGGGTGAGACTTCCGTCAGAAGCATCATATCTCTAATCTTGTGTGTGTGATAGGGAGGGAGCGACCATCTACAGATTAGTGCACTTCTTACACTATCCCGTTCACACCCTCACATTCTTTCTATGAGGCTGACATGCACCCTCATCTGAGAGATGAGAGGAAGCCCAGAGGTGGTAAGTAACTTGCCTGAGGTTGCCCACCTCATAAATGACAGCCGGGACCTGCCCAAACTCAGAGTCGCCTCCCTCTTACCAGTTCTCTGTCCGAGATCTTTATATCCACGGCAGAATTCTTTCCGATGCGCTGCCTCCCCCTCACACCCTGCAGCCCCTCCCCCTCCCGTCCTGCTCCCACAATCTGTAGTCGACATATGCCTCCAAAAGGCAACAAGCCACACACGTCGTCAGAGGTTTTTCAAAGCGTGGTATCATTATGCAAGAGCTGAGAAAATCATCGCTAGAAACACCCTCTGCCTTACTCAGTCCTGGCAGGTTTGGCAGAGCCGTCCTAAGCCATGAATCTGAGCACCTTCGGGCACCAAAGACCTTGGCTGTTCTCCATCCCCTGCCCCTGGGAGGGCGGCCTCTTCAAGACGCTGAGCCGGAGAAGGGCTCCTGGGGTGGAGGCGTGCGCTTCTCTCTCTCCGGCCACAGGTCTGTGATAAGCTCTGCACAGGGAGAGGCCCCCATGGGAGTGCCGCCCTGCACAACTCCAGGGGCGCCTCTCACAGCCTGGTGTGCTGCTGCGGGCACTTCCTCGCCCGATGGCCTCGGACCTTCCGTGCCCCACCGCCCGGCCCAGCTGCCCTTCTGGGGCTTTGCCCTGGCTCGAGGCCTGCCCACTCGAGGTCTTGTGGCATCTGGGGCCCAAACTCGAGTCTGACTGTTGGCTGGATGTTGGGCAGGCGGTCTGCACGTCTGGAGTTCTTCCCGAGAGAAGCCCCAAGTGCAGCCCAGTAAATCAATAAACAAATGAATAAGCAAATGCTGCTGTCGCTGAGCCGAACTGGGACTCCCGGGCAAACATTTCAAATCAACAGCAGCCGCCACAGAGCATGCTGGGAGCCAGGCCACCTTTCTGGGTGGAATCTTCAAAGTCCCCATCTCTCCCAGGATTAGAGAGAGGCTGGGCGGGGAGGAAAAGGCCTTTCCGCAGAGCAGATCTGCCATCCTCCCGGCCCAGGCCTCTGCCTCCTGCTGAGAGCAGCTCGGTGCACAGCGGAGGAGCTTTGATCTGGTACTACCCACATGGACGTGGTGACAAAGCAGCCTCCGTCACACGAGGCCCCAATTAAGGGAGCTGGCCATTCCCCGCCGGCTCACAGCTACACAGCCGCTCTGCGCACTTCTCCGTGGAGCCTGCGGAGTGGGAGGCCAGGAGGATGCAAGGGACCGCAGCAGGGGACCCTCCGCTGCGGAGGCCACCTCCATCACCCCCTTGTGAGAGAATGGACCAGGAGGGCGCCTGGGCCAGGGAAGACAGTAACTCCAGCTCTGGACAGCCATCCCCAAGTCTTTCAGGCAGGGGAGGCCCTGGTAGCGATCCCCACACCAGCTCCCTCCCACCAGGCAAGCAGGGGCCCACCCTTCGGTGCCCCAGCAGCCAGGGGCAGATGCAAACAGAAATGCCTGGATGGCTGAAATAGACTCACGCAGCCCTCAGGAGACCAGCCGGGGGGCCTGCAGCGCCCTTTCTGAGCGCCTCCTGAATGCCCGCTTCTTCTCTTTTGTGCTCCCAAATGCCACCCAATCGCAGAGGCTGCTGAGGCTGAATTACAAGCAGAGAGTGTCTGCCTGGGGCGCTGGCCTCTGGGCTGTCTGCCAGGGCTGTCAGGCCGCCCAGACTTCAATACCAACAGAGCTCAGGAACAAGAGAACAGCTCCAGGACCGGCTTGGAAGCTGGGGAGGGAATGACCTGTCTTGTGAGGTGGAGGAGTTCAGTCTGCCCCGGGCGTTCTGACAGGAGGCTGTCTGCAGGCCCGGGCGGGCGCAGCTCTCCCGGGTGGGCACCAATGGCTCCCGCAGTCAGAGAAGCTGGTCTTGTAAGCGCTGCCCTGTCTGGCTGCCAGCGGCTTGTGCTGCTTAATAAGCCTGGAAGGGGTCTCGTCACATGCCACAGCTCCCAGCAAACTCTTCAGAAGGGAGGGAAGGTGTCAGCCACACACCTGCATACTTGGCATGTTCTGCTCATGAAATGCACGTGTGAAAACCCTCTGGTGGCTCGCTGTTAGCCCACAGAACAAGGTCAAAGTTCATGAACAGACCTGCATCTGAGGGCAGGCCCATGTCTGCTTCCTAAGCCCAGGGAAGCTGCATGCGGTGGGTCAGAGCGCAGACCCCGCCGAATCCTAGCTCCCCTCACTAGCTGTGTGGCCTTGGGTGCCTCAGTTTCCTCATCTGTAAAATGAAGGCGAAGAGTACCCCGTGTCCTCAGAGTTGTTGGGGATTAAATGACTTCATGCACATTAAGTGCCCAGAGCAGCTCCCAGCAGGTAGGAAGAGAATATTATTATTCCGAGAGCAAGGTGACGGGCCTTCTGGGAGGGAGGTGTCCTGGCCCCGTCAGCCGTGGGGGACAGTGGAACAGAGCGAGAGAGGGACAGGGAGAGGAGTAGCCCTGAAACAGCAGGCTGCTCCAGCCTCCTGGGGGGTCGATGGAAGAAAAGTGGGAACCCGCTAGGCCCACACGTGAGCTTTACACACAGTCAAATGTGCGGGTCCTAAGTGTGCGGCTTGATCGGTTTTTGCGTATGTGGACACTCCTCTAATCGGCACGCAGGTCAAGAGTCTCCCATCACCTCAGAATGTCCTTCCAGGGACATTGGCCTTTTACACAGTCCTCATCAGAGCAGGAGGCCCACACCCAAAGGGGCATGACATAAGCTATTGGGGTGCCCCTTTTATCTCACCCTTTCAATTTCTCTTCTTGTATGTACTATATAATATACATAATATATTAGCACTTTTGTGCTTGTTTAGAATTTGTTAGTAGACAAACATTTGCTGAGATAGGTGCTGAATCTCTCCTGCTCATCCCCCGGACATGCCCACCTCCTGACCTCCCCCCCCCCCAAACACACACCCTCCACCTACCTGCCCTGTGGGTTCAGGTAGGATTTGGCTAATGGAAGGGCCCCTGAGGAGGAAGGCACAATCAGGAAATTTATTCCGAGGGCTCCCTCCCTGCAGGATCAGCCCAGGAGCTGGGTCCCCTACTGGGAAGCTCTCCCTCCAAATGTTGGTAACCACCCAGAGGCTCCCTATGGACTGAGGGCTGGTCACAGGTCTGCTGGCTGCACTGCCCTGTGGCTCCTCCATGCCACACCTGTATAAAGAGTCCTTGTAAATAAGCCTCCTGAGTTTACCACCCAGAACGGTGCCCAGCCTAGACCCAGCAGGGCGGTCTTCCTCCTCCTGGGGGAGTGAGGGCAGCAGTGGCGTTGGCTCTCCCCTCCAGGCCTGGAGGCAGCATCATTCAGAAAGTCTGCCTCTGGAGGAGATGGAGTTTACCCAACTCCCACTTGTGGCTCAGCAAGGGCTCTTCCTCCAACCCCTCCCAGAGGCTGCTGGGATTCAGCTCCTTCCTCCATCCCACCCCATCCCCTCCCAGAGACTGCTGGGATTCAGCTCCTTCCTCCATCCCATCCAATCCCCTCCCAGAGACTGCTGGGATTCAGCTCCTTCCTCCATCCCATCCAATCCCCTCCCAGAGACTGCTGGGATTCAGCTCCTTCCTCCATCCCATCCCATCCCCTCCCAGAGACTGCTAGAGGTTCAGTTCCATTTGTTCAGATGAGATGCAGCCTCACCCTGGGCAGAGGGGAGCAGGGGTGTTTAACAGTTTGTTTACAAAGGGTTAGGCAGGGTTAGGGAAGCTGGCTGGGTGTTGCAGCCCCCAGGGCTAGCGAAAGGGGGAGCCTGCAGAGAGAGTAACGGTGTGGACAAGACTGCGTGGCCATGGGTGACTGTGAGTAGAAGCCAAGCCCGGGTGACCTCCAAGGAGGGAGCTAAGGGAATAACTTCCCTGTCCTCACTCCTCTCCCTTCCCCAAAACCCAGCCGGACCCCTGGGAGATGGCAGTCATGTGGCCAGGGAGCAGGTGTTGGAAATGGGGTGTGTTTCTGGACGGGCACAGGGAAGGTCACCACCGCTGTTCTGGAAAGGCCTTGCCTCTCCATGGGGCTCCCTGCCCCTGGCCCTCAGTCCAGCTCACACCCAGGGGGACTGGTGAGAAGTTGTGGCCCTGGAGGAGAGAGCTGCGGGGATCCAGGCACGTGGAATGTCAGAGGAAGAAGTCTGAGCGTCCCCACCCCCCATCCCGCAGCAGAGCACTCAGCTAGCAATGATGGGCTAACTCCAGGCTGAGCAGTGGAGGGAATCCGGGAAGGAGGTGGGAAGGGGCGTGCTGGCTGTCTGATCCCTTCCCACCTCAAAGAGACTGGAGGGAGCCTGGAGGCCACAGATAAAAACGCTGTGCCTCCAGCAAGCCTGTTAGGAAGAACTCCCACGCCTTTGTTCACTGCAAAACACACAGAGGAGGTTCTGGCTTCCTCTCCAGACCCAGGGGTTCTGGTGTTTCTGAGGAGCTGAGAGCGGAAAATGGGGAGGCTGGCGGAGAAGGGGGAAAGGAGTTCTGTCTCCCTCCTCCCTGGGAAAACACAGCCTCCTCCCCCTCTGGCCCATCTCTGCATCTGTCTAACTGAGGCCCCAGGCAGCTTCTCTGGCCACAGTGTTCTCATCTGGGAAGTGGCAGCCATGGCACCCACTCAAAGGGTTCTTAGAACAGTAAATGTGACAATGCGTGTGAAAGCATATGTTCCTCCCCAGAGAAACGAGGGTGGTGGGCAAGTGCCACTTTATGGAATGCCTGAAAGGAATACTTGTCCCTAAACGTGTCTCCTTGAAATAACAGGACCTTACCCTAGGGCAGTGGTCATTAGTCAACAGAGCCAAATATCAACAGAACAATGATTGAAATTTCTTTTGAGAGCCAAATTTTTTAAACTTAAACTTCTAACGCTACTTCTTCAAAATAGTCTCGCCCAGGCTGTGGTATTTTGAGAAAGAGCAGTATGTGGCTCTCGAGCTGCAGTTTACCGACCATGGTCCTAGGGGTTCCTAGTTCCTCCTCAAGTCCAGCCTTATTGAAGGCTGCCCCTGGGCCTGGGAGGGGATTGAGGTAGCAGTGGGCTGGGGATCAAACACACAGGAAACAACTGAGAACTCTGGAAGGGACAGAGTTTCTGTGTATAGGCATTCCGAGAAGGGGAGATTGGGCCCCCCAGAGGCAGAGCGCACGGCTAAGCAGCAAGGGCAAGTCAGAATTCCAGGTACCAGGCACAGTCTGGAACAGGAACTTCACCCAGGAGGGGGTCAGGGCAGAGTGCTCTCTGTGTGGGGGACAGACTGGCAGGAAGGGCCAGATCCATGCCCCACACCCATGCTCCACACAGAGTGTCCTGATAACCACCTGCGAAGCCCTTCCCAGACCTTGTCTATCTTGCTTTCTGTCCTCTGCCCCCTGAATCAGTCCAGCAGTTTGCTTTTATTCTTTATAAAGCTGCTGAGGTCAGCAGGAGAAAATGATATCTTCCTGCCAGTCCTAGAGTCCCTACAAATTCATCATTCATTCATCCAACAAATATTTACTTATTTAATCCTCATCTGAGGATATTTTTTCCATTAATTTTTTCATCAAGAGTGGAAGGAAGAGGGAGAGACAGAGAGAAACACCAATGTGAGAGAGACACATCGATTGGTTGTCTCCCATATGTCTCCAGCCAGGGCCAGAAGTCTGCAAGCAAGGTACCTGCCCTTTAACAGAATCAAACCAGGGACCCTTCAATCCACATGCTGACACTCTATCCATTAAGCCAAACCAGCTATGGCCATCCAACAAATATATATTGAACATCTACTATTTATATTCACTACTCTAGGTCTTAGGGGATACATCAGTGAATAAAATGGAGCTACATTCTGGCGAAAAGAGACAATAAACAAAATATATAGTAATTGCTATGCAGGAAAATAAGGAGTCTTGGGAGGGGTTCAATCTGAAGAGAATAGCCAGGAAGGATCTCATCAGAAAGGTGACTTCTGAGTGAAGATCTGAAGGAGGTGAGAGAGGACACACGTCGGCGTCTGGAGGAGCACTTTCCAAGTACAAAGATCCTGAAGTGGGCATGTGCCTGGCATGTCTGACCAACTGCTAAAGGCCGTGTGGCTGGGGTAGAGTGAGCAAGTGAGAGTAGAAAGAGAATTAGTGGGGGACCTGGTGGGGAGGACCATGTAGGCCACTATAACATCCTTATCCTCAGTTGGACCCACCATACTGTGCTCAGTTTCCCTTTTTCTAGATACACCTTAATTTTTTTCAAAATCAAATACCCTGTACCAATCAGAGTGCATGCGGCTGCAAGTAACAGAAAAACCAACTGGTAGTGGCTTGAATCATAAGAACATCCTATCTAATAAAAAAAAAAAAGAGTAATATGCAAACTGACCATACCTCCACTATACCCACAAGCCATGCCCATAAACCACACCCACAAGCCAATCAGGAGAGAATATGCAAATAAATCCAACCAAGATGGCTGTGACCATGGAGAGCAGGAGGGAGGCTTGGGTTTCCCCAGCAATGGAAGAAGCCAAGCTTTCCACCTGCCCTCGCAGGCCCAGGCCTCCACTCAATGCCAGAAGTTTCAATGATACTTCTTAAATAAATCCTCAAAAAAAATGGCAGCAACCATGGAGCTGGAGAGAACAGGAGGGTAGAGTTGCCCCCAGCAATGGAAAAAGCCAAGCTTCCCTGGTGCCCTTGCTGACCTAGGCTTCTACTCAATGCTACAAAGTTTCAATTATAGAAGATAAATAAAACCCAACAGAAACGGCTGCCGCCACTGAGCGAGCAGAAAGCTTGGCTCTACTGCAGGCTACAAAGTTTCAATTGTAGAAGATAAATAAGTCCCAGATACCAGGGCCTACACTTGGGTCACCAGGGGGCAAGGCCAGGCTGCAAACCACCACAGGCCCCTCACCCAAGCAACCCCACCCTGATCTGGGATACCCTTTAGGGCAAACCAGCTGGCCCCCACCCATGCACAAGGCCTCTATCCTATCTAGTAAAAGAGTAATATGCAGATTGACCATCACTCCAACACACAAGATGGCTGCCCCCATGTGGTCAAAGATCCTGTTCCCATGTGGACACAAGATGGCCACCACAAGAATGGCCAGCAGGGGAAGGCCGTTGAGAGGAACCAGGCCTGCAAGGGAGGGCAGTTGTGGGTGATCAGGCCTGCAGGGGAGGGCAGTTAGGGGTGACCAGGCTGGCAGAGGAGGGAAGTTGGGGGTGACTGGACCTGCAGGGAAAGGGAGCTGGGGGGACCCAGGCCTGCAGGGGAGAACAGTTGGGGAGGGACCAGGCCTGCAGGGGAGGGCAATTAAGGGCAAACAGGCTGGCAGGGAAGCAGTTAGGCATCAATCAGGCTAGCAGGGTAGTGGTTAGAGGGTGATCAGGCTGGCAGGCAGGCAGAAGCAAGTAGGGGCAATCAGGGAGGAAGGCAAGCAAGTAGTTGAGAGCCAGCAGTCCTGGATTATGAGAGGGATGGATTGGGCCTCAACGAGCAGTCAGACATCCCTCAAGGGGTCCCAGATTGGGGAGGATGCAGGCCGAGCTGAGAGACACCCTACCCCGTGCATGAATTTCATGCACCAGGGCTTCTAGTCCTATATAATAAAAGCCTAATATGCTAAGTGTCTGGTCATCCATTCAACCAATCAAAGTGTAATATGCTAATGATATGCTAAGGCCACTCAACTACTCACTATGATGTGCACTGAACCACCAAGGGGCAGACACTCCAACTAGTAGGTTAGCTTGCTGCTGAGGTCCAACCAATTGGGACTGAGCAATACAGGCCAGACATGCCCTGGATCCCTCCCATGGTCCCTCCCTGGCTGGCCAACCTACCACATTCCTCCTTGGCCCCGATCATGCACCCATGGGGTCCCGTGGCCTGGCCTGTGCCCTCTCATAATACAGGACCCCTCAGAGAGCTGGTTTCAGCCCGATCCCACAGGCCAGGCCACGGGACCCCACTGGTGCATGAATTCGTGCACCGGACATCTAGTATATTTATACTGGACAAGTGCCCGAAGGGAGTGGGTAGCAAAGCTAGTTTAATAGCTCACAAGTGTCATCAAGGACCAAGGCTTTTCCTATTCTTTCATTCTGCTGTCCTCAGTGTGTCCTCCTGGTAACCAGATAGCTGCTGCAGTCCCAGCATCATACCCTTCCCAACAGCTCCCCAAATAGAAATAAAGGGGTCACTGTGTGTGCAGTGAGAGAACAGGAAGACTTTCTCCTCCCATTTGTCTCTCATCATGGAGGAAAACAGTTCCCCACAGACCCAGCAGACTCTCCCTGTCTCATTTGGCCATTAGGGTCACATGTCTTCTCCTGTGCAAAGGGGTGCAGATGTTCATAGCTGATCTGTACCAATTATGTCTTATTTCAGGCTGAGCACATTGACTCCTGGAGGAGACTGGAGTCCTTCCAGCAAGGAAGATTGGGCCTAAACAAGCAGTCAGGTGTAGGGTTCATGACGGACAGTGTCTGCCATGCCCATCCCAATCCCACTGCACCCCTTTTGTAACACAAAGGAAACAAAGACCTTCAGGCTCCCTCACCCACCCACCTGCCCTCCCACCCCATCTATGTCCCTTCCAAGACTACCACTCCACTGAACTCACCATTGTTCTTCCCAAATCAGCCACTCTGCCTGGCTTTCCTGTCCCAGCCAATGGCAACACCATCTGCTGGTCCAAGGCAGAAAGTGGGTGGCTTCCTGGCCTCTCCCCCTCACCTATTCTCCACATTCTTTTTCAAATCACCTTCTTCATCGTTTTCCAAAATGTCTCCTCCTTTCCATCCTCACTGGGCCTGCTTTGGCTCAGCCCTGGACCATGCCACAGCCTCTTACCCTCTGCCCTGCCTCCAGTTCCATTCCCTTTCAGATGAGGGCTAGGAGTAGAGTGAGGGGAGTGAGGCACCTGGGGGCAGAACATAAGATGGTGCTCAGCCACAGGGTCGTGTTACAGCTCTGTTCCTCACCATTTGCAACGAGGCTGATGGTTCTAAATCATAAATCTGATCAGGGTGCCATTGGATCTCAGAATTGCCCAAGAACTCCTCTCTGCCTTGGTAAGAAACCAAACTTTTTAGAATAATCTAGAGACTCCACCTGTCTCCCAACCTCCTCTCCTTGTTTCCTCCTTTTCCATGCATTTCATGCTTCAGTCATTCTAATCTTCCTCACACTATCATCTTTGCCTCCTAGGTCCTGAGCCTAGAACATCTTCACCCATCTTCTATGCTCCCCTAAATCATTTTTTTTCTATTATGAAATATGTAGGACCTACTAAAAGCTATAAGTAATCATGCAATTAATACCCTTGTACTGCCACCATCACTTAAGACATAAAATATTAGGCCCCTGGCACCTGTCCCCAGTCACATACATCTTCCCAACTATTGGGATGATCATCATCCTGTTTTTGATGTTTACTATTTACACAGCATAGGTTTGGATAGTTAAGCAGTATATTGTATTGTTCTGAATATATTGAATGTTTTTAAACATCAGGGTAGCTCAATTGGTTAGAACATCATCCTGATACACCAAGGTTGTGGGTTCAATCCCTGGTCAGGCACATATAAGAATCAACCAATGAATGCAAAAATAAGTAGAACAACAAATTAATGTTTCCCTCTCTTCCTCTCTCTCTCTCTCTCTCTCTCTCTCTCTCTCTCTCTCTCTCTCCCTCTCTCTCTTTAGTTAATCTTCACTTGAGGATATTTTTTCACTGATTTTTTAGGAAAAGTGGAAGAAAGGGAAATACAGAGAGAAACATTGATGTGGGAGAGACACATTGGTTGGTTGTCTCCTGCATGTGTCCTGACCAGGGCCCGGGCCAGGGAGGAGCCTGCAACCAAGGTATGTGCCCTTGACTGGAATTGAACCTGTGACCCTTTGGTCTACAGGCTGATCCTCTATCCTCTGAGCCAAACTGGCTAGGGTGTTCTTTCCTCTCTAAAAATCAATCAATAAATTTTTAAATAAAATAAGCTTTATGGAAATAGTTCATCTGGTTTACATTCCTTTGCAATGTATTTCTTCATATGTTTGAGAGATTTATTCATATTGATGTTTGTAGCTCTAGATCAGAGGTCAGAACACTTTTCTGGAAGAGACAGATAATAAATATTTTAAATTTTGTGGGCACAAGAGTCTGTTGCAACTACTCAACTCTGCCATTATGGTGTGAAAGCAGCCATAGATAATATGTAAATAAGTCAATGTGACCGTGTTCCAATACAACTTTAATTACAAAAACAGGCAGCAAGCTGGAGAACATATCTCTGCCCCATTAACTTTGGGTTTGGTCTAATAGAATTTAACCCACAGAATGCTAGAGAATATGATACACGCAAACAGAGGTTTTTGTTTTGTGGGGTTTTTTACAAATATATTTTTATTGATTTCAGAGAGGAAGGGAGAGGGAGAGAGAGATAGAAACATCAATGATGAGAGAGAATCATTGATTGGCTGTCTCCTGCACTCTCCCTACTAGGGATTGAGCCCACAACCCAGGCATATGCCCTTGACTGTAATCAAACCTGGGACCCTTCAGTCTGCAGGGTAACCCTCTAACCATTGAGCCAAACAGAGGTTTTAAACATAATTGTATAACTTGGCCTGTTGCAATCCTGCCATTTGCCCTGAGAAGAGCATGCCTCCCGCAAGCTGTTGTCTCTTTGACCTAAGTCCTTGAATGAGAGATAGAGTAAACCTTAGCAGAATCACCCCAGATGTCCTGAAACCCTGTGAGCAAGAAGTGTATATTATTATAAGTCACTGAAATTTTTAAGGACTATTTGTTACACAGCACTATTGCCTCAGTAGCTAATACAATGGACATTTAAGTTGTCTCCAATCTTTGATATTGCAACAAAGCACACGCTTGTAATATGTCAGCTGGTGCACCAACGCACCTTCAACTCTTCTAGTTAATGCTGATTTATTATCCAAAGCTTTGTACCAATCTGCACTCGACCAGCAGTGTCTCAGAGTTTCCATGGCTCCATATCATTGTCAACACTTGGTTTTGTCAGATGTCTGCTGATCTGATGGGTGTGAAATCGCATTGCTGTCTAACTCTTGTTCATTTTTCCTTTCCTCAGAACTTGCTTTCCTAATTCCCCAGTCTGTACTAGATTCACATTCTCAAAGCATCCATAGCTCCTTACGTTTGTCTCTCTTACGGTGCTGGTAACATGACACTGTATTTTTCTTTTAGTCTGTCACCAAGCACAGAGCCTCTGTACTCCAGCCGCAGTATAGAGCTCAGCACATAGCAGGCGCTTAGTAAATAATTGTTTCATAAAGGCTTGATAAGAAACCTTAATCAAACTGGTCAGCTCCTGCCCTAGGGGAATGTACAAGCTGAGACAACTAACGCAGGTACAAGACACACACCAAGGTGAGTGAAAGGTCAGAGGCTGATTGCTTTTCGTGTGGGCATCTGATTTGAGCTTGAATGCTACTTGTTTTTATGCTAAGATGTGATCACACCCAGGTGGGTCTCAAGAGACTAGCAGCAGTCGCTGGAGAAGGGAGCAAAAGCTAAACCCTGAAGGTCTGCAAATGTTTGTAGGCAAATGCAATATAAAGAGGCAGGAAACAGCAGTAGGCTAACATTTGTTGCACACTGTTCTGAACCCTTTGCACATATTTAGAGCCTTCCAACCACCTATGGGGGTAAATATCAGAGGAGGAAACGAAGAAAACGACTTGTCCAAGGTACACAGCTGGTGAGTGGAGGAACTGGACTCGTTTGAACTCAGGCAATTTGGCTCGGCTGCTGTTCTGAAAACCGCACCTCAAGAAACTTGGAACCTCCCAGAGGTTTCTCCTCTGAAGTGCTGAGAACCTCTTTGGATGGCCTGGTTTGGTTTGGTATACCCAGGGTCACAGCCCAAGGTCAGAGTTCTGAGAGATCCTTGAGAAGGGCATCTCTGCTGCCAGTCAGCATGATAGAAAGAAAACAGGTCTGGAGCCAGGAGACTTTGGTTTTAATCCAAGCTCAGCCACGGATTTAGTTTGTTATTTTTGTTGCAAGAAAAACAACACCACATTAATAACTTCAAATTTGCTCAAATGGAGAGAAAAGCTGTGGTATAAGGGATGGATGGTGCTGGTGGGACACCCAAGGATTGGGCCAAGAATTGGACCATGGATAGGACTTGCATTCATTCTGTAACTTTTTCTCGGGACTAAGACCAGCATCTCATTCCAGGTTCAGACTCTGGGAGATGAAACCTGATTGGCCCAGCTTCAGACCGCTTTTTCCTACAGCCCAATCAGCTGTGATGAGGAAGGTGAGAGCACATACCTCAGGAAAAGGGGGCCATTGTGAGCTAGGCAGTATCCCTGGAAAGTGGTTAATAACATTACTAATTCACTGCAGACCTCAGAAGAGCCATCTTCCTTCCTGAGACTGTGTTCTCCTTTGTGAAACGAAAGATTTGATCTGTGTCTTGTTCACCATTATGTCTACTGTGCCTGGCATATTAGATGCTTAACAAATGTTTGTTGAATTAATGAATGGACTAGAGCTATCTCTATATTACATTCTGGTTCTGATCGTTTATCTTCTAGAGTTATTATATGTGAGAAGTGTGGGTGCTGGGAGCTGACAGTGAAGGAGGGAGGGTACACAGACACTGACTGGAGGTGCCCCAGGAAGCCAATTTAAGCAGTCTTTTCTCTGGGCATCTTTCTAGTGCCAACCCTCTGTCCTCACCACACATCCTTCTGGATGGGATTCTCTAATGGACTCTGTCCCGAGAGAGACAGTGACCTTTGCAAGCTGTTTGGCTGGTTTCCTGACAATAGCCAGCACAGTGCCCTATGTAAACATGGTCCAAAGGAGCGGACCCTGGATTGGAAGCCAATGTCTAGAATCCAGACTCTTTAACTTACTATGTGGACTGGGGGGTGGGTGGAGTAGGGGGGTCCCTTAACCTCTCCTGAACACCAGAATCTTCACTGGTCAAACAGATATGAACATATTTATTCTGCCTTTCATAGCAGTGCTTGAGGAATACTGATTGTTAAATAAATTAAACTGTGGTTATGGTATGCTAACTAAGATTTTTATTTTGTACAATCCACACAAGAAATTTTTAGGTACCTACTATTATTATCCCCATTTTACAGGTGGTGAAACTGAGATTTGGAGGTTAAGTACTGGCCTAAGATCACACAGTTGATGAGCAGCAGAGTCAGGTGCCACATTCTAAACCACTAGCTCCACTGCCTTTGTTTATGGCCCAGCTATAAAGTGATACAAGAAGATGGGTGGTAGTTATTATTAGTGCTTCACAGGACATAGCCCCCTTTGGATAAGCTAAACATTGAGGGTGGAGATCCATGGTTTTATGAGACCCAAACTTAGATTCCAGAGAAGCAGAATTTTGGGGTTTATTCCTCCTGGGGGGAAAAATCAGTCTAAAAACCACACGAATTAAGTCTTTGGGCTCTCAGTGAAAGAAACCCAGCTCAATCTAGCTTACTTAAAACAGAGGGTTTATTGGCCTTCCTCCTGGGAGGGGCAAGAGTTGGGCACCTGCAACCTGAGCTCCAAACATCAGGAGGGCACCCCCTCTCGCCGCTCAGCTGCTGCGCATGTGCGCTGCCTGCCTCTCTCACTTCCCACGGGAACTCCTCCTCAGGGAAGGAGCACAGCTGTCAGCCGCTCCAGGATCACATCCCAACAGCTCTGCGACCAGAGCTCAGGCAGGGATTCCGCTTCCCAGCGAGAGATTAAAAATCTCAGTGAAGAACTCCGATTGGCCCAGCTCAAGTCCTGGCCTCTGAAACAATCAAAGTGTGGTTCTGCGATTGGCTGCCCAGCTTGGATCACATGCCACTCACCCATGTGACCAGTGAGAGTGGTTAGAAAAGACTGATGGCGGGCAGAGATGGCAACACAGATATGGATTCTGGAGGAATCTCTGAAGCCAGCGGTCACCCCAACTTGTGTCATCTCTAACTGGTGACCTCAACCTTGGCTTCCTCCTAGTCAGTCTACATCTACTAATAAAAAGACATCTAATGGGCTGTTAGTTTCATATTCCTGACTCCTTCTTCAGAGTTAGTCTTCTAAATAGATGGAGGGGTGGGTCTGTCTTCTTCTGTAAGCCACTTCATGCTTGGAGGTACCTCAGTTTCCTTGTCTGTAAAATGGGGGTGATTTGGTCTACCTGACTTCCCTTGCAGAGTTGTGTGAGGACCCACAGCACTAATGGATGCGAAATTGCTCTGGAAAGAACAAAGTGCCATATTTACAAACACAGGATGCGCTTATTGATGTATTATGCTTCTGTGTGTTCCCAAAAAAGGATTTGAGGTATTTCACCAAAATGCATACAATACATTGGGATAAAAATAAAGTGATAGAGCAAAGGGAAAACAAGGGTAGAAAACAAAATAAAGCCAGGGAAAATGCTAGCACATGGAAACCCACGCCCAAAATTCCAAATGTTTAGATCTGAGCTTCCTCGTGAACAAAAATGTGGGCGGCATGATCAGGTACAAAAGGCACAGTAGCCACTGGTAAAAACGTACAGCATAGCTTGTCTGGTTTAATAAATGTTTAATGAAACTAATCCTATCTAATAAAAGAGTGATACACAAATTCTACCATACCTTTGCTACACCCACAAGCCACGCCCACAGACACGCCCACCAGCCAATCGGGAGCAGATTATACAAATAAACCCCAACCAAGATGGTTTCCATCACTGAGAGCAGGAGGGAGGCTTGAGTTTCCCCAGCAACAGAGGAAGCCAAGCTTTCCCCCTGCCATTGCTGGCCTAGACCTCCACTCAATGCTACAAAGTTTCAATTATAAAAGAAACAGAAATGGCAGCAGCCACTGAGCTTGAGAGAACAGAGGCTTGGGTTTCCCTGGCAACGGAGAAAGCTAATCTTTCTACCTGCCGTTGCTGGCCTAGGCCTCCACTCTAGGCCACAAAGTTTCAAACAGAAATCACTGCCGCCAGGGAGCTAGCAGAAGGCTTGGTTCTGATCCAAGCTACAAAATTTCAATTATAAATATAAATTAATTCCAGATCCCAGGGTCTCTGCTTGGGTCGCTGGGGGGCATGGCTGGCCTGCAAACCTCCACAGGCCCCTTGCCCAGGCCACCCCTCGCCCCAAGGGAACCTCCACCTTGATCTGGGACACTCTTCAGGGCAAACCAGCTGGTCCCCACCCATGCACCAGGCCTCTATTCTATCCAATAAAAGAGTAATTTGCAAATTGACCATCACTCCAACACACAAGAGGGCTGCCCCATGTGTTCAAAGATCCTACCTCCATGTGGACACAAGATGGCCAGCAGGGGAGGGCCATTGGGAGGTTCCAGGCCCTGCGAGGGGCAGTTAGGGGTGATCAAGCCTGCAGGGGAGGGAAGTTAGGGGTGACCAGGTCGGCAGAGGAGGGAAGTTGGGGGCAAACAGGCTGTCAGAGGAGCAGTTAGACATCAGTTAGGCTGGCAGGGTAGTGGTTAGCGGGTGATCAAGCTGGCAGGCAAAAGCAGGTAGAGGCAATCAGAGAGGCAGGCAGGAGGCAGTTTGGAGCCAGCAGTCCTGGATTGTGAGAAGGATGTCCGACTGCCTGTTTAGGCCCTACCGGGATCGGGCCTAAACAGGCAGTTGAATATTCATCGAGGGGTCCCACATTGGAGAGGGTGCAGGCTGGACTAAGGGACATTCCCCCCAGCACCCTCCCCCCACCCTGCACAAATTTCGTGCACCGGGCCTCTAGTATTTAATTTAAAAAAATTTCTTCTCATCAAAGAAGACAGTATGGATATCAAGGCATTATGAATATTCCTATTCAACAATATTTAGAGTCATGTCCTTTTGCTTTCATGATCTCATCTGACATGTTACTTCGGGGTCTCACGTGGTATCATCATCTATTTATGAATTGATTTAATTTAGCCAAAGACGGCTACCAATTAAATATCAAGCAAAAACATCCATGTCATCCCTTCTGCTTTCTTTTCTTTTTATGGTAAAATGAGTTGGAGTTCAAGGAGTGACACATGAGCTCCCCAGTGAAGTATGGGACAAAAAGTTTGAGCATCTTGGGGATGCTGAAACATAAAAATCACCAAGACATAAAACTGATCCAAGCATGCCATAAAGACACTGCCTTTGCCTCAGAACTTGGACTATAATCTGCTGCCCTGGAACAAAATTCAGACATAAATCAGCCTCCACTATAATTTAACCACCTATGAAATTCTTCATTTCTTGCCCGAAATGTTTCTGACAGTGAATGATCCCACTCTCCTCCACTCCTGCTCTGGGAAGGTGCCCTCAAGGTGGCAGTGGGGGTCCAGGTCGGGACCCCACAGGTCAAGCAGGCCCAGAATGGCACAAGGGATAGAGAACTGACCCAAGGGTCTTCATGGAGAATAAGCCAGGGCTGTGGCTAGCCTGCACAGCGCTTTAGTTGAAAAGGGGGACTCCTGGAGGCATAGGAAACCCTTTTGGTTCCCTCCTGGGGTGCTCTCTCCCCCATCTGCACCTGATCCCATCTTGATTATCCTTCAGGCCTCAACAAACCCCACAGCATTCTCTTTTTCCTGAGCTCCTAATTCATCCACAGTGAGTACGGACAGCTGGCATTTAATTATATGATGTCTGGTATTCACTATTTCATCTTGTCAGTCTGTCTCTCTAACTAGATTAAAGACATCTAGAGAGTAAGGATTGTTCTTATTTTATATGTTTACCTTATAGCCAACAAGGGTGCTTTATGTCTGGGCACTTTACAAATGACAAAGTCATCAAACACAGAATTTGAGGGTGTCTAAGCCTACTAGTTCTACCTCCATGCATCCGTTTCACAGACAAGAAAATAGGGAGCCAAAGAGACTTGACCTGCCCAAGGTCATGCAATGAGGACCTGGCTCACCCAGGAATAAACCCAGGTCGGGCTGCCAATGTAGTGCTTGCGCTATTTCCCATAAACACTTCACCCTAAAACTCCTAAATAGAAAGCTCAGAACCACAGCTCACTAAAGAACAAAGACAGACAGACAGACAGCTGGTCCACAGTAATCCATCTGTGTGTGGGCAGAATTTCCAACACAAAGCCAGGCTGAGCTGCAGCAGGCTCAGCAAACAGTCCTTGTGGAAGTCAAAGCCGGTCACTGCATGTACTGGGATGAAAGGACCTCTGCAGGTTCCCGAGCTCTTTCAGCTTCCCCGGCACTGCAAGGTCAGCACCGTCCACAATGTCTGGGCACAGGAAACCCATGATTGATGGTCTCGGCAGGAAGGACAGTAGAGGTGGAAAGGGCACCTCCTCTCTAGGGAGAGACACTTGTGCATGTTGGGGGCTGCCTTTTGCAGTGAACTAAGAGCCCTTGATAGCAGGAAACAACCCAAGTATTTGTCCCTAACTCCTAACAACAGATACTGTACAGTCGTGTCAAAGCTGATAGAAAGCAATATCAAAACAATAATCAAAATAAGAATCACAACAATTGCTAAGCAAAACCCTATAATGAAAAACTGGCAGCGGCCCACCCGTCCTACTGAATCTCTCCTAGATACTCAGAAGCCACAGCACTGGCCATTTAGTGATTCTCTCAACAGCCTACAAGCCTGTCCACCAGCTTGTACTACAGATCTGGAAATTGAGGCTCAGCCAACTTAAGTACCTGGCCCCCAATCTACCATTGCTAAGTGGTAGAGCTGGGGTTGGAATCCAGGTCAGTCTTATTCCAAAGGCCCCCCTTTCACACAACCCACTTGATTTCTCATTCCAGTCCCATTTCAAGTATTGGTCCCATTATGAGAACCAGGGATCAAGTTTGATTTGGAAAATCTGAGCATCTTGAGGGAGAAGAATGACAGCTCACTCATTATTTCACAGGGAATGGGGGAGAAAGACAAAGCACTGACAGGAAGCTCACCACACCGCCGTGGCTTTTTTGTGGTGCCAAACACAAGCGGAAGGAACCGCTTCTAAAAGAACAGTGCTTTCCCTCCTCTTCTCGCCTCCCCTGGGCCCTTGCCTGTGATAATTGGGAAGCACAGAGTCTGGTGTTTCTGGGATTGGAACCAATGCTCGAAGAGTGTTCTGACAATAAATGCCGTTGATTGACAGTTGAAAGACAACGATCTTGAGGAAGTTTCTCCTGTGCTGGGTGTTAAGCTAAGATCTGCACTAAACAACTGCTCAGCAGCCTGCTGACTGTTCAGAGAGAATTTGCTACAATTTTCCGCTGTGGGCCTCAGGCAGGCGGCCAGCTGATATGAGAGCTCAGGTCCCGTCCAGCTCCATCATTCAACACCTCTATCAAGATGAGAACACAGATCTGGACACATTCACACACCGAAACCACAGGCACCCCCAGAAAGATAACTGCTTAGAAAATAAGGAGCTTCGATTCCGGACTCAGATTCTTTGACCCAATAATTCCACTTCTACACATTTATCTTAAGATTTTCAGAAAGACAGAGTTATGTATGCAAAGATGTTTCCTTCACATTATTTGGAGGTAATGTCCAACACAAGATGGGCTGTATTCACTTGGTGGCATTTGCCACCATCACAAATAGTGATTTCGAGGGCATAGGAAAACGTCTATGACAGTGTTTCACAAATTTTGTGACATTAATGGGTCACGAAATAAACTTAATAGGTCTCCTGCCACCAACTTTTGAAAAACATACATAGGCTAGCAGAGAACATATGAGAGGGCAGTGCAGGTGGTAAAGGTGTTTGTTTATCGGAAACATTGGGCTGTGGGCCAAAGAGCCTTTTGTACCATGGGTCAGTCAAAACATTTCAAAGCGCCTGGTCTACAGTGTCTGTGCGAGAGGGTGACAACAGTATAAAACACGCTGCATGACAGGCAGCCTGGAGCATACACAGACACTTTGTGTTAAGAGAGGCAGGATAAAGGATGCTGCTCAGGTTTTCCGTGATGTCGGTGGGTGAAATAACACAGGACAAAAAGGAGGAATAACAACAGACGGTCGTTCTCAGATCCCAAAAGGCCACGGAACCCAAGATAGGGCTTCCTGGAGCAGCAGTGCTTCAGGATGGGCTTTGAAGGTTGGACAGGATTTAAACGGGAGGATGGGGGGATGCAGGTAGGCTTCCAAGTGTGCAGGGCGGTCCCTAAAGGGATGGAGTGCATGAAGAAGAGGTGGAAAAGGTCTCTCAGTGCCCCAAAGGGGCTTTGAATTAGTAAGGCAAGCGGCAGCTCGGCCGTAATTACCCCAAGGCCATCTAGCCTCTCCCCCGCCCCAGGCTGAGGCCAAACTAGAGGTTGCCCCTCATAAACATGGCGGTGCCACGCTGGCCGCGCCCCTCAACAAGATGGCGACCGCCCGTAGTCCCACCTTCCGCCGCCTTGGTGGCCAATGAGGGAGGAAGCACGAGTGTTTGCGCATGCGTAGTGCTACCAATGGGCGCGTCCAATAGTGACTGGGGGATCCCGGCAAGTAACATGACTAAAAAGAAGCGGGAGAACCTGGGCGTCGCTCTCGAGGTGAGGGGAGAAATGGGGGTGGGCCAACTCGTTAGTGGTCCTCTCCCCGCGGCGGGGAAGTGGGTGCGCCTGGCTGCGGGCTGGAGGAGGGGCCTCAGGAGGCGGGAAGGGTAAGGCGGCGTGAGTTTGGGAGAGATGCGAGCGTCTGGCAAGGGCCCCCGGGGTACCTGGAGTTGAGGGGCTGGGGGAAGGAACCGAATGTTGGGGAGCGCGAGGGGGCAGCAGAGATGGGACCCAGGGGGAGGGGAACTCCGGAGGGGAGAGACGTGGAGTGAACAGGGACCCGAAAGGGGGCCGGACAAGGAAATGAGGGCCTGAAGGGTGGGCAGTGGGAGGGGCGGGAGACACAGGGCCGGAGACCTGCAGGTGAGGGACCCCTGAAGGCGCGGGAGCCCGTACTATGTCGTGTATTAGTAGTGGCTTCACTTTACTGAGATGGGACATTTTCCTCTGGGGGCTGGAGCTTGTAACTGGGAAATTACTTGGGGAGCCTGCGGGAATTTGTGCAGAATTGTGGAGTGGCGATGTTCCCAAATTGCTTAAAAAGAAGTTGCTGAGCCCTGGCGGGTCCTTCAGTTGCCTGGAGTATCCTCCCTACAACGAAAGGTTGTGGGTTCTGTCAGGGCGTGTAATGGGAGGCGCTCTCTCCCCCTCTCTCTCTCTCTCTCTCTCATCAGTTTTTAAAATCCTCAGATGAGGATGTAAAAAATAAAAATAATTTTCTGCATACGGGAGGGAAAGGAAATTGATGCATATGAATATAACAACAGCTGTATGCTACTTCGTTTGCATTCTCAGCTCATCCTCAGGACAAGCCTGTGAGATTTTTACAGATGAGGAAGCAGGTTTCACGTAGAGCCTAGGTTGAAGAGTTGGAGGAGCTGAGAATCAAGGTGATTTGTCTTCTAGGGCATCTTGTTTCTGATGTGTTACAGCCCCCTCAGGTCCCCTCCCACAGGTTACAGCCCCCTCAGGTCCCCTCCCAGAGGTAACAGCCCCCTCAGGTCCCCTCCCAGATGTAACAGCCCCCTCAGGTCCCCTCCCACAGGTTACAACCCCCTCAGGTCCCCTCCCACAGGTTACAGCCCCCTCAGGTCCCCTCCCAGAGGTTACAGCCCCCTCAGGTCCCCTCCCACAGGTTACAGCCCCCTCAGGTCCCCTCCCAGAGGTAACAGCCCCCTCAGGTCCCCTCCCAGAGGTAACGCTCCCTCAGGTCCGTTACAGCCCCCTCAGGTCCGTTACAGCCCCCTCAGGTCCCCTCCCACAGGTTACAGGTCCCCTCCCAGAGGTAACGCTCCCTCAGGTCCGTTACAGCCCCCTCAGGTCCCCTCCCAGAGGCTACAGCCCCCTCAGGTCCCCTCCCAGAGGTAACGCTCCCTCAGGTCCCCTCCCACAGGTTACAGGTCCCCTCCCAGAGGTAACAGCTCCCTCGGTTCCCCTCCCAGAGGTAACAGCTCCCTCGGGTCCCCTCCCAGAGGTTACAGCCCCCTCAGGTCCCCTCCCACAGGTTACAGCCCCCTCAGGTCCCCTCCCAGAGGTAACAGCCCCCTAGGTTCGCCACCCAGAGTAACGCTCCCTCAGGTCCCCTCCCACAGGTTACAGTCCCCTCGGGTCCCCTCCAGAGGGTTACAGCCCCCTCAGGGCCCCTCCCAGAGGTTACAGCCCCCTCAGGGTCCCCTCCCAGAGGTAACCTCCCTCAGGTCCCCTCCCACAGGTTACAGTCCCCTCGGGTCCCCTCCCAGAGGTTACAGCCCCCTCAGGTCCCCTCCCAGAGGTTACAGCCCCCTCAGGTCCCCGCCCAGAGGTAACGCTCCCTCAGGTCCCCGGTCCTCGGGTCAGAGGTTACAGCCCCTCAGGTCCCCTCCCAGAGGTAACAGCTCCCTCGGGTCCCCTCCCAGAGGTTACAGCCCCCTCAGGTCCCCTCCCAGAGGTTACAGCCCCCTCAGGTCCCCTCCCAGAGGTTACAGCCCCCTCAGGTCCCCTCCCAGAGGTTACAGCCCCCTCAGGTCCCCTCCCAGAGGTTACAGCCCCCTCAGGTCCCCTCCCAGAGGTTCCATCCTTGGTCAGGCACCTTGGGATGCAATCAATCGATGTTCCTGTGTCACAGCAGATTCTCTCTCTCTCAAAATCAATTAAGAAAACATGTTCCCCAGTTAGGATTTAAAAAGACAGAGATAGGATAATAGTCTTCTTGAGCTTGCTATCTGTTCAGCGGTTCTCAAATTCAAGGCTGCTTTAAGAATTATTTGTAGAGCTTTTTATAATGGAGGGTTGAATTCTCTTTCCCGTCTGGAGTAATTCAGTAGGACGTGTGTGTGTGTGTGTGTGTGTGTGTGTGTGTGTGTGTGTGTTTTGGGGGTTTGGGGAGTGGTACTTTTAATAAATAATTTGTGTTTTTCTATTGATTGATTTGAGAGAGAGAGAAACATTGATTTGTTGTTCCACTTATTTATGCAGTCATTGGTTAATTGCTGTATGTGTCCTGACAGGGGAAACCCACAGCCCTAGAATGTCAGGACAAAGCTCTAACTGAATGAGCTCCCCTGGCCGGGGCCAAGTCACATGCTTTCAACAAGCTACACACGCCATGCTGAAGCGGGGGTCTTAGCGCCACCCCTTGAGAAATATTAGCCTACTTGGTAGAAATAAAAAGGTTGATGGAAATAGCAATCTCCTTCTGAAAGAGAGTAATAGATGGTCAAATGAGAAGGCACTGTGTAGAGGGAAGAGCATAGACTTTATAGTCTGTATTAGGACATAGTAAGCTGCTATAACAGAAACCCCAAAATTCAGTGATTTCAAGAACAAAAGTTTTTTCTAACATGCTAGAGCAGGGATGGGCAGACATTGTTTCTAAGGTCTGAATAGTAAATATTTTAGGATTTGTGGGCCATATGATCTCTGTTGCAACTACAGTTGATCCTCATTATTCATGGAATCTGTATTGTGAATTTGCCTATTTAAAATGAATTTGTAATCCCCAAATCAATACTTGGAGTGCTTTTGCAGTAAGTCACAAACTCAAAGCAGTAAAAAAGTTGAACACTGGTTGGTGGTGTTCAGTGGTTACAGCATCCAAATGGTCATGGATTCAATTCCTGGTCAAGGGCATATACCTGGGTTGCAGGTTCGACCCCAAGCTCCAGTCAGGGCAGGTGCTGAAGGCAACCAACCAATGTGTGTCTCACATCGATGTTTCCCTCCCTCCCTCCTTTCCACTCTCTCTCCTACTCCGTTCCTCCCACTTTCTCCAAAAACAGTGGTAAAAGTATCCTCAGGTGAGGATTAACAAAATATTGTAGTCACAGATCCCACTAAGTTTGAACAAGGCAGTAGTCTGCCTTCTTATTTTAGTTCTTTTTCTTTTTTAAAAATATTTTTTTATTGATTTCAGAGAGGAAGGGAGAGAGAGAAACATCAATGATGAGAGAGATCCCACACTGGGAGTCCAGCCCGCAGCCCAGGCGCGTGCCCTGGCGGAATCAAACCGTGCCCTCCTGGTTCAGAGGCTGATGCTCAGCCACGGAGCCACACCAGCCAGACCTTATTTCAGTTCTGTAGTAAACAAGTCCTCTTGGTGTCTGTTTAGTGCCACACTTTTTATAATTTTGTGCTTCTTGCTGATTTTGCTGTTTAAAGTGCCTTCACATGTAGTGCTGTGTAGTGTTCCAAAGTGCAAGAAGGCTTCATGTGCCTTACAGATAACGTGTGTGTGTTATTTTGTTCAGGTCTGAGTTACAGCGTTGTTGGCTGTGAGCTCAATGTTAGTGAGTCAAGAACATGTATGACAGTAGGCCTTTTAAAACAGAAATACACACAGAACAAGGTTTTTTATTGATCAGTTGATAATGTTGTGACCGGAGGCTCACAGGAACCTAACCTGGTTCCATATTTGCTCATTCATTTTTGGTGGCAGCTTTATATAACTACCACAAATAACATCCATCAACTGTACTCACATAGACTGTCTTAGCACAAAAGCAGCCATAGACAGTATGTAAATTAATGGGTGTGGCTATGTTCCAATAAAACTTAATATACAGAACAGGTCCACAGGCTATAGTTTGCCAACCTCTGGTCTAGAATTCTAGGACAGTAGCGGTTCTGCTGTATTCCTTCCATCTGGTGGCTCTGTCTTCCCCCTAGGTCAGTGATGAGCAACCTTTTGAGCTTGGTGTGTCAAAATTTGCCAAAAAATCGAGCATAACTCGGGTGGTGTGTCACTTTGAGAAAAAAACAAACATACTTCTCTGTATGCAGCTGCGTGTCATCGAAAATGGCCACGCATGTCAGTGCTGACACGTGTGTCATAGGTTCACCATCACGGCTCTGGGTTCTTGTTGTAACCTCATGAATGAAACCAGGCCACACCCACTGGCGGGGAAAGGGAACGGAGAAGCACACCGCTGTCTTCAAGAGTCCTGGGCCGGAAGTGCCCACTTTCCATTGGCCAACATGCAAGCCAAGAAGCGAGGCCTCACCTAACTGCAGGGGCAGGCTGGGAAATACATTCATCAGCCAGGACAGTGGTCGGCAAACTCATTAGTCAACAGTACGATTAAAATTTCTTTTCCGAGTCAAATTTTTTAAACTTAAACTTCTTCTAAGGCTACTTCTTCAAAATAGACTCGCTCAGGCCACGGTATTTTGTGGAAGAGCCACACTCCAGGGGCCAAAGAGCCGCATGTGGCTCTCGAGCTGCAGTTTGCCGACCACTGAGCTAGGAGACACATGCCCAACCACAGCCTGATTGCATTGGAGGAAGGAGCTAGTGTGCTGTAGTGCAGCGGCCGCCAGCCTTTCGGACCTCACGGACCGCCGGTTGGCGACCACCGTTTCAGTGAACGCCCCACAGTCTACACAGATCGCAACTTACAGTGTGGTTTTGAGGATTAAATGAGACAATCTATTAAAGTGGTGGTGTTCAGTGGTTACAGCATCCAAATGGTCATGGATTCAATTGTGCCTGGCAGTGTTGTTATCAATAAGCAGTGTTCTGTATTCGAAGCCTTTGTGGTTCTTGTGCATGTTTTTATCACGGCTAAGTCAACCCCCTTGTTTGGACTTTAGTTTTCTCTTCGGTAACTCACCAGGGGTTACGGACTCACAGTGGTCAAATACAGATGCCAGATGTCTTTGGTTTGGCTGACATGGTTTTAAAAATGCTTTGAATTGGGGGGGGGGGGGGGTTAATACCACCTTAAAACAAGTCACATTTGCCAATATTTTTTTACCTGTCAATACCGATATATTTACATTTGCCATCTAGATCTCTAAGGTTACTTTTTGCTTGGATACGCTAACATTTGAGATCTGTAATTGTGCACTTTAGAAAAAGCTTGGCATCCGACTGTCTCCTCACCTTGTTCGTCCATTGCCCCCAGCGTGTCTGAGTATTGAATGTGCACTCACGCTCTGTAGCAGTAGATATTGTCCTCATTAAAAGTTGTGTGCTTAGAGCCAATGGAGTGGTGATTTAATCAGAAATGTTTGTTAATCTGACGAGGGCAATAAAACCCCACAAGTGAGTGATCTCGGCACCTGCAAGCAGTCTCCACTGTAATGAAGCAATTACTGAGCAGGCAGCACTCACCTCGAGGGCTGGCTCGGGCCAACTGTGCGGGCCAGTCACCCCCCCGGACAGCCAAGCCCCTCCTGGCCTCCCCCACTCGTGGCCACTCTGGAGACCTTTTTATCCAACTCATTTGCCACCTTGTGAGATTTCAGACTTGGAAAAAACTGGCTATGAGTTTTAACTTCTGAGAGTTCATTCTGAATAGCAAGAAAGAATTACAACTCAGATGAGAAACCACATTCTCTGGTACTGATTTTAATGCTGTGTGGGAGGAAGGGGAGTTGTATTTCAGTCAAAACTGATAGGCAGGTTTTTGCTGAGGGAAGGATTGCATTTCAGTGTAAAGTGATAGGATTTTGGCTGGTATCAAACCTGTTTGTTTTTAAATCTCTGGTAGTAATGAGTTGTTACCCCTGTGCTTTTCTTTCAAAACTGGACCTTTCAACTTAATGTCTTTAGATGTTTCAGCAGCCAGTTGTCTTAACAGATGTGCAGTGTCGTAGCTGACATCATAAAGGAAATACTTGGTTGGATCTGTCCTCTAGCACACAAACATCAGTTTGTAAAGCTTTTGGCTACAGGTTACAGAAAACTGACCTCGAGTGACCAAACCAGGATAGGAGAATGTCCGGCCCGAGGTCTGTGTCCATGAAATCATTTGGTCTGGCCCTGCCAAGGCATTAGGGGTGAGTTAATTAAATGATTGACCAAGTATAGCAGGCTAATTTTTAAGTTGATAATTTTGAATGGCCCTTGGCCTAAACAAATAGGAGTATGCTTTCCCCCCACCCCCTACAGGAAATTGGAGATTGGTGGCATTGGTTCTAAAGCACAGCTCTGTCAGGGCTGGTATTTCTGCTTTCTCTTAGCTGTTTCTTCATAGTCACAAGATAGCTGCTCCAATTCCAGTCATCATATCCAACTTCAAATAATGAAGAAGAAAGGAACTACAACATTCTTTGTGCCTTTTATAAGCAAAGCATAAGCCCTCCCCAGAGTCTCTTAGCAGACTTCTGGGTCATCTTATTGGCCAGAACTGAGTCAGGACCACGCTTAGCTGCAGTGAGGCTGGTAAAGCATCTGTTGATCTTTTCTAACTTCTGTAATGGAGTCAGACAAAGAAGCGGGTTGGTAATCGATGCTGTGTTGGCCAACTAATAGTATCTGCTGTAGGGGATAAAAGTTAATGGTAGTCGTTTAAAATTTACTGGAATCCATATCAAAAAAAGAGGCCCCAGATCAGTGACAATTAAGTTGAGGTGGTAGGTTGAGAGGAGAAAATGGCCTAGACAGGATAAGCACCAGAGGAAAGGAGCCTTGACACTTACAATTATTTGTTTAATGTCAGTCCTGCTGTAAGCTCCCTGAGGGGAGGGAGAGGCAGAAGCACTAAGTTGGATGAAGTCAGTCTCAGTTCGGGAGCTGGCTGTGCACAAGGCTGACGGAGCCTACCAATTTTCTGAGAGAGAGCTACAAGCAATAAATATCTACCGAATTGGCTTGAGTGGCTGGAGGAGGCACTAGACCCCTTGTCTCGGATACCTGAGTCCATTTGAGTGGTTTGCTAGTCAGAGGTTAGGAGGCCACAGTGGAGCAGGCAGTTGGGTACTGCCCAGCCAGGGGCTGAGAGAAAGGCTTGCAACATGTGGAGACTGTTCAGGGGCCGCTGACCATTAAATGAGCCTCACCTGCTGCCGGGCACAAGCGACAGGTCAGCAGTGGGCAGGTGGCTTCTCTCGGCAGCCCGTGTCTGGCTCCGCTCCCCTTGACGGGGTCAGGAGACCAAAACCTCATTACCTAACACGGCTGGATGTCAGCATGTGTGGAGTGGCTGTTTGCCAGCATCTTAATTAATGAATTCATAAGGCGCAGGGTAGATGCCAGTTCTTGAAAAATGCTTTCAGCCTTTCAGCGATGAAGAAGCTTTTGCTAATTTATCAAGAAATATATTTGAGGAAAGAAGAGAAAACAAACTCCAAACAACGTTCTGGCCAGAGACAGATGAGGGCTGCAGGCGCGTCTCTCCTCGCAGCTGCTGGGCACACGAAGGTCTCGGCATCTCCGAGCTGCGTGGGCTTCAGCAGGGCCCCTCTCGCTCCTGACCCAGGGCCAGGGTGACTCTCGAGAAGCAAGCCCTGTGCGCTCTGCTTCTCCTGAAAATTGTTCATTGATTAAAAATTGGAAAGGCTGCCTGTCTTCATGGCTCGGCCCCGGAGAGGAGCTTCTCACAGGGCCTGATCTTTGGGAGCCGTGGGTGGAGGTTTTTCTGCCCCCACAGAGCCCTAGGAGCCTCCTCCATAGAAAGCACCCCTTAAGTAGTGCCAGAGTGATCAGTCCTTTGGGGGTTGAAGCCACTCGCCGGAAAAATTGAGGCTTGTGACCCCATGTGATTTGGCCGAGGGGCCTGAAGGCCCCAGATGGAAAGCCCCGGCGCTCTTGCCAGAGACCATCTGGGCAGGTGGTGCGGCGGCTTAGCCCGGCCTCCCGGCTGAACATGGTGTCTCCAGAAACCCGCTCCCAGGCTGCGGGGCTGGAGCTGGAGCCGGGACGGCTGACCCACTCTCAGCTGTGAATTAACACGGGAAAGGAAAGACTTGGATGCCTTTGGGCACATCAGGCCCACTAGTCCACCTTTTCCTTCTCCAAACTGGGTCTGGTTTTTTTGTTTGTTTGTTTCAAATATATTTTATTGACTTTTTACAGAGAGGAAGGGAGGGGGATAGAGAATCAGAAACATCAATGAGAGAGAGACATCGATCAGCTGCCTCCCACACACCTCCTACTGGGGATGTGCCCGCAACACACGCCCTTGACTGGAATCGAACCTAGGACCCTCCAGTCCTCAGGCCAACGTTCTGTACATTGAGCAAAACCGGCTAGGGTGTTTTTTTGTTTGTTTTTTTAATTGAATTTGGGTGGCAGTGGCTAAGAAAACCGTACAGGTTTCAAGTGTACAACTCAGTAAAACATCATCTGCACACTGGAAAGGGGTTGGGAAAGGTGGAAGTGGGCAAACGGGCTGTTTTTGTGGATTTGGGAAGGTGCTTTGGCAGTTTACACAGTTTCAGGGAGTGTTGCAGCTGGGAGTTGGAGGGTAATTGCCTTCATGAGGACAGATGCTCCGCTCCAGTCTCACTGCCTCCAAGCAAATGGATTTCAGTCAGGTTCTTCCCTCACGGAGCGTATCTGTTTTGTGGACAGAGACCAGCAAAGCCCTGGACCTGTTTATTCAGAGGAGAGAACCTGTTGAGGCTGCTTAGACGGACTTGGACCAGGACGTGGAATGATTTCCACAGAGCCCTTCTTTGTCATGAATGTTTTCATGAGGGGTTTTAAAGAAGGAGCATGCGCTCTGGAGCAGAAAAACTCACATTCCCAACCCTCTTCTACCACTTCCCAATCACATAACCTTAAGATCTCCGTGCCAGATGTTTGCCTCTCTCTAAAATGGAGCAGTCCCTTCCTTGTAAAGTTGATGTTGACCTTGGGTAGCATATATGAAGCTGCCCACCAACTGTCTAGCCCAGGGTGTAAGGAGTGGAGGTTCACCAGGAGCTGAGAGTGGCTCAGGGCTGGTGGCTAGCAGCCCAGACTTGGACTGCCTGGCTCTCCCATGGACTGGCTGTGTGAGCCTGACAGATGACTTCATCTCCATGGCCTGAGTTTCCTCAGCTGCAAATGTGGATGCTAATAATACTGCTCATTCGGGGTCATTGTGAGCATCCCCCCAGGAGTCGAGAGGAGCACAGAGTGCCTGGCAGGCGTCGCATGCTGCAGTGGTGGCTGCCCCCGGGTGGTTGTGGTTTAGTGTGTGTGGACCGTTGGCCTCCATGAGGCAGCTTTGACTCCTGTGCCATCTAGACACACAAACGTGGTGGTTAGAGTTGGGCCCAGATACCCCCAGCAGCATGCTCTTTAGTAGGTCTTGGTGCCCAGCAAGGACCTGGCCAGGCGGGTGCAGAATGTGCCCTGTAACCACTGCCTGGCTCCTGGGTTAACTAACCCAGCCACTTCTCTCACTCGCCGGTTGGAAGCTCCTGAGAGCAAGGCCAGCAAGACCTGAAATGACTTCCTGAACTAGAAAGCAGTGGTCAGTGCCACGCCCTGAGGTGCCTCTTCCCTTCCCCAGAATAAAGTCTGGCCCTAAACAGTGTAACTTAGGGAGCGGGCAGGGAACCCCTCCCAGACTGTCAAGATGAGCAGGGGGGCACCAGTTAGCCACCTTCAAGAGGGGAAGCTTCCATATTGGAGCACAGCCTATGGCTCGTTCTTGTCGGCAGAATAAAAACTGCATTCGAGGTCCTGGCAGCAGCCAGGCCTGGAGCTGGCCCCAGGGGGCCTGACCCGACCAGTGTGCTGGGCAGTTTGTGTGTGGGCCTCCGAAGAGGTCTCATTGAGGACTTTAATTCCAGGAGGCTCCATACTCCTGAAAAGATGCCTCACGGGGATTTGAGACAAATTTTACAGTTTCTCCTAACACAGTGGTTTTATGGCATATAAGACCCCAGGGAGACTTCCCTAAAGCTCTGAGAATAAGGTGTTATTCCCCAAGTCAGATGGCAGAGGGGATTTTGCTTAGCTGTTCGGGGTTACTGAGCTGTCATCGGAATGCCATGGAGCACACAGCACTCAGAGCTGCATCTGAAGGAGGGACCTCGAAGGCCACCGGGAGAGTCCCTGCCCCTGGACGACTGAAAACGAACAGCCTTTTTTTCCTTGGCATCTGGAGCAGGAGCAATGGCCACACTTGGCTGGGGTCACAGCCCATGGTGACCTTGACTGCTGGACTGACTTCAGATCTTGACATTCTTCTGCAGGAAACATCCCTGCATCTGCGGAGGATCCTTGGCCTCATACTTCTGGCTGCGCCTGCTCCTCTGCTCACACAGCCGCCCAGGCACCCAGTCCCGCCCACCAGGCACCCAGTCCCGTCTGTGTTGGATAGGAAGACAGTGGTTCTGCATCAGAATCACTCATGGGCCTTTCCCATTACAGCACAGACTTCCTGGCTCCCGCCTCTGGGCCTCCTCTAGATCATCAGCTCCCTCCTTGAAGAATGCTCCTTCCCACTTCCTACCTTACAGACCTGGTTTTCCCTCCTTTCCCTCATGGCTCTGCATCTTCCCTGTCTAGGCCCAGGCCAGCAGTCCCCAGGCCAGGTTTTAGCCACTGCTGGTCTCGGTCAACGTGCAGACTTACCTACCAGGACACCCTGCATAGTCACCCCTGACTGCTTGGTCCTTTAACTGCTTGCATGTGAGTTTCCACACCTCCCAGGCACAGTTTGCTAACTTGTAGGAAGCTTACACCACTGCCTTTTTTACTACCTTGGGTTCCTTTGCAACCATGCTGTACCTGCTGTCATCTTAGTGACTTAAAGTGTTCATTTTCCTGTATAAAGACGGGTACTTGGTCTTGAGAATATAAATGTAATGTATGGATACTTCTTAATGTTATTGTACATCAGGGGCATCTACTCTCCGCCCCCACACTGTCTGAATGAGTTCCCTGTCCCCACCCTGGCTGTAACCCCTTTGCCTGTGACAGTCATAGCCAGCATTGCTCCCCACTTACAGCTCCAGGAAAATCCCAGCCCTGGAGCCAGTCTTGGGCCCGCCACATTCCTCCTGCTAATTATCCTGCTATCCAGCAGGTGGGCAAGAGCCCTGGGAGCCTCCATTGCCTCCAGAGTGTAACTACCACTAGTGTTGGTTGGATCTCTCATGATGGGGCCTCTTTCTGCATTAGTCCTGGGGCTTCGCATTCCTGCTCCCAGCTGGATACCTGACCCCATGGAGCCATGGTGTGGGTGAACCGAGGCTCCACCTGCCATTCCATGTCTCCCCAGAGTGCCCAGAGCACATGAGTCTGTTCTGCCCTTAGCCATTGCTGTAGGCCTGTCATCCTTGGGTTCCACCAGGCCCAGCCTCTACAACCTGGTGCTGGCTCCAGGGCCCCAGCCCAGCTTCTCCGCAGGCCAGTCATGAGGTTCCGAGTATGCATGTCCTGAGCCAGCGGAATGGGCTGGCCTGCGGAGGCCTTGCTGTTCTGATGGTCTGCCCTGCAGTCTCCACCCCTGCTGAACTTCCCCCTGACTCTGAGGATGGCCATATCCAGCCAGAGGGGTTCCTCTTCCCACTGCTACCAGTCCGTGGCCAGGGCAGATTTGTCCGTCAGCCCCCACACACACATTTAGCTCCTTCTCTTACTCTTGCCACAAATTAACTTTTCTTTTTATTCCCCAAAGATCCAGTGAAAACCTCTCTGATGATAATGGCAGCAAACTATGTGCATTGCACCTTACATGTATTGCCTATATCCTTGGAAATATGAAATAGCTTTGTTCGACAAAGATAGGATTAAGGAATATGGCAAGTGAGCAACAAGCTAAGGCACCTGGGTACAGGCCACACTCCGTGGCCACAATTTCTGGTTTCTAGGCACTTGGGCTACCAACTGCTTGCCCAGCTTTGACTCTTATATTTCTAGAATCTTCTTGCCATTTGTCTCCTTATTCTGGTCGTAACCCCCATGTCTTCTCTCCTGAGCCCTGCTATCTTCTCTGTTGCCTTCAGCCTGCCGGCAGAGCGAAAGCTAATGGACTCTGCAAAGACCATAATCCAGGTGCATGTTATTGAGAGTTGACTGAAAATCTAACTAGGGCAGCAGTCGGCAAACCGCGGCTCGAGAGCCACATGTGGCTCTTTGGCCCTTTGAGTATGGCTCTTCCACAAAATACCACGTGCGGGCGCCACATACAGTGTGATGGAAACTTTGTGGCCCATGCGCAGAAGTTGGTTTTCAGCTCTCAAAAGAAATTTCAATTGTTGTACCGTTGATATTGGCTCTGTTGACTAATGAGTCTGCCGACCACTGATTACTAGCGTCTTCTTTAAGGCCCACTTTCTGAGTCTTCTCCCCCATTTCTGGGCCCGTCTTGTCAGCTCTGCTCTGGAGCCACCACCCCTGACCCCAGATGCATCCGACCCTCCTTCCCTGCCTTCTCTGCACCCCGAGGTCACCTGGAATCTCTGCACCATTACAGCTTCCCGAGAGCCGACTTCTGCTTCAGCAAGTGCTGCAGGGGGGTTGCCAGCAGAGTCATCGCCTGCGGGACGGGTAGCGGCCTTCTGGGAGCCAGCCAGCCGCCTGACAGCCTCCCCTCCCCTACTCAGCCCATGCAGCAAGTTTCCTAAAGCCTCCACTGTGCCACAGAAGCTGGGAGGAGTTAGGAGAAGCGACTATCATGGACATAGATAGGTCTTTGTGGATCGCCTGGTGCGGTCTGAGTCCTTGGTTAGATTTCTCCCTGCCACTCCCTGGGCCAGACCATGGCATGTCATTCTGGGAAGGAAAAGTTTGGGGATTTCCATCCCAAAACGCTTCTAGAAGGATACCAAGGGTCCAAACAAGTGCTAACTGGCCCGGAGCAAGGCCAGGAACTCATGCTAAGCGAAATCTTTAAAATTGAGGTTGGCAATCAACAAGTGGCCTAGCCAATCTGCTGTTGCACTCCGGGCAGGGCCTGTGGAGCTGGCAGTCAGAGGCCTTTATCTGAACAAGCCCAATTTCTCTGCAGTTCCACGTAATATCCCCACTTTCATTTACTACTTTTTAATGAAGCTTAAACAGACTAACACAAATCAAGGTTTTAGGGACTCGAGTTCTAACCTCCCTCTATGAATATTTATGTCCTGCTGACAGCTCACTCTGACTTCCTTCTAAATAGCAAGTTCCCCTTCTTTGTAACCCGGCTGCTGGGCCCAGCCATGCCCAGCCCTATTCCATGGCTACAAAGACTGCAGTGGGCCAGGCCTGTGGTCACACAGGAGACAAATGGCCAACGTGCTTCCAGGGCAGGAGCTACAAAGTCAGCCCTAGGGGCCAGGCAATCACATACATGAGTGCAATGGGTCCATCTGGACTAGACTTGAACCCCGAACTGCAAGTTTACACCCTCTACCCTCAGGACTCCCAGCATTTGGGAAGAGAGGTTTGGACACACAAAGCTGGGATGACATAGCATATGCTCAGCCTCATAAGAGGACTAATTTGCTGGGGGCAGGGGGCAGTAACCCTATAGCAGAGGCCTTATGGAGCAGGTAGAGCTTCAAGAATTAAGCTTTGGGACCCAGCATGGAATTTGGTGTTCTGATTGGAGTTCCTACACAATAGAATGGAAACAGCAAATCTCGGAGGTCCTGAGGGGCTGGGCTCTGGATGTTGGGGGTGCTATCAAGACTGGGCCTCATGGCTGCCTGAGGTAGTACCTGCTTTTCTCAGCTCCAGCTCTGGTTCCACTGACCATCGCATCACCATGGCTGTTCCTAGAGCCTGGCTCCCCAGAGCTCATCTCCCTACAGTGCTTATTCTAGGATGGCCTTTGGCCTCCCCAGGCACAGGCCCTGTCTCCTGGTTGGAGCTGTTTCCCAGGACAACCGTCCCTTTGGTGCCCATTAGCAGAGAAATGACACAATTAGCCAGGCAATTAACTCAACACTATGCAGTTGCTCCTTCCCACAGGGCCCTGTTTCCGGAAGCAGAGTTGGCACCAGGCTGGGCTGCAGGGAAGGGGATAGATGGTGCATCATCTGTGCGCGGCACTTACAAGGGAAATGCTGACCGGGGATGGGTGCTGGCCAGGAAGAGAGGCAGAAGGCCTAGAGACTTCAAATGCAACTCTGACACTGGCCCAGACCACCTGCCTGGGACCTGGATTCGTACTTGTGATCATTGGTTCCCGCCCCTTCAGGGGCCACTCTAAAAGGGACTTGGACCAGGGAATTGACTAAGACCGCTAAGAAAGGAGGAGTGTTTCGCCCTGACTCCACAGAGAATTCTGTTTGGGGGCCCTTTCTCCCATTTGTGAAATAGAGGTCATAGTTGCTATCCTTCCCAGGGACGTGGTGAGAATGAGATAAGTCTGATGGAAAATTCAGCATTACCAGGCCCTCTGAACCTTCCCATCTAGGCTCCTGCCAGCAGGGCAGTGGTCCAAGAAGAGCAAGCCAGTCCCAGGCCCAGAGAGGTGGCCATTTAGACAGACATCTGGGGACAGATGAACTTTCAAGGCCAAATGCATGATACCAGGACTCAGCGTTTATTAAGTATACATCTCTGAAATTATAACCAAAACAAATAGGAAAACATAACTTTGGCAACCAACCTTTCAGAAGCAATTTTGCTCCACAAGTTACAGCTACCTTAATGATGGGCAATACTTTGCCTCAAGAACCCAATCAGAAAGAAATAGTGTTTTTAAAGCTGCATTTTCTTATACTCAATATTCTCTATTGGTTCTCATGGTAAAATATATATTCTTACAACTTAGACTAGTTTAAGATCAGTGGGAAGATATCTCTGTGTTCTGCCCCTAGGTTCCTACCACCCATCCCTCACGTGTGTGGGGTGCTTTGGAGGCCGAGCCTTCCCAAAGCATCTCGTTTCATTCCAGGATACGCTGGCGTGGCTGGCATCTGCCATGTTCAGGGCAGCTGTGAGGCCCTGGGCAAGACCCCCGCCATTTCCAGGGGGGCTCAGGCTGTACCACATGGAGGCCGAGGACAGCAGAATAGAAAAGTTCGGGATGACAGGGCTTCCTCCTCCCCACCCCAGAACCCTGCCTGTTTGGAAGCTGAAAGGCTCTGCTGCCCTCTCCAGCGGCTGGCGTGCTGTGTTTCAGATCGATGGGCTGGAGGAGAAGCTGTTGCAATGTCGGAGAGACCTGGAGGCTGTGAATTCCAGGCTCTATGGGGCGGAGCTGAGCCCAGAGGCCAGGTAAGGCTCCTGCCCCACCTCTCGTCCTTCTTCAGCCTTCCTATCTAAGCTGGGCCTGAGCTTCTATTTACCCCTCCCCCTACCACAGAGACCTTGGCCCTTGTCCAACTTGCCCTGGAATGCCAGCTGCCCCTTGGGTGGGAAGGAGAAGGGCTTGAGCCACAAAACTCCTTCCTCCTCACAGGAAGTCTCTGGAGAAGGAGAAAAACAGCCTGATGAACAAAGCCTCCAACTATGGTAAGAAAGTCCCCTTTCGTTACCAGCCCCACCCTTTAGTCCTAGGGTCAAGGACAGACAGCCCAGGGAGCCCACGAGGTGACAGGGATCCAAGGGATCTTCAGGAGGGGTCGGCCCCAGGAGGCTATGGGAGCCCGCCGTAAGCCCGGCAGCCCGGAAGAGCAGGTCTGTTCCTTTGTTCCAAGGGAGACAGGCCTGTGGGTCTGTGGCCTGTTTTCCTGGGATGAAGGGCACGAACGTAGCCAGGCCCAGAAAAGATTCTCACATCCACCCAGACTTGGGAGGGCTGTTTTCCCTGCTCCCCCACCCACCCCCCAACCTTGTGATGGGAGTTGGGGCCTGAGGACCATGAAGGAGGATGAACTTGAGCCCTGAAGGGCTCTGGAGTGGAGCAATGCTGCCACCTTCTGGGTGCTGGGGGCATAGTCAGGTAGAACCCTGGCAGGGCACCGAGCTGGAGGGCAGCTGCTGAGCCAGCACCACCCCTTCGGCCACCCTGCCCCTGCCTGCCGGAGAAAGCTCATCTGCAGAGGCCCGCCCAACTTGTCTGTTCTACTCTCCCTGAGGGGCCAAACCTGGCCTAGAACCAGCCCAGAACAGTCCACATGGCAGGGAACCTTCCAAAGGGACCGATTTTGAAGAAACACTTAAAGGTGTGCAGTGCATGTGCACACACCCCTACTTGAGCCTGGGCTCAGTCTGGCCGGCCCAGAGCTGATCTGCAGGGTCGCCCCACTCCCTCACACAGGCAGAGGCGGGACATCAGTGCCCCCGACCCTAGCAATTTTCACACAAAATTGCAGCATCCCCATTGAGACAGTGTGGCTGCAGCGTAGGACTGGCTTCTGCCAGGGATCCAAGGCATCTCCAGGGGGGGTCGGCCCCCAGGACGACCTCACAGAACGAACTGCCTCCTCGTCGTGTCCCTCAGTCGTTGGCTGGGCTGGGCAGAGGGCATGGAGCCCACCGGTGACCAGGGAGGATTCCCCTGGTGACGCCAACGCTCACACATCGCTTGGCTTTCACATGTGGCCTTTGGTGACCCCTCACACATTCCATCCTCACCTTCAACTGCATTTGAAGAGAAGTGGTTGGGTGGCACTGTGTTAGGACTTTTGGAGGCCGGGTGGGATCTGTAACCAAAGGTGGTGAGGATCAAGGACATAGTCCTTTTCATGGATAAGGAAGTGGCTGGCAGGGAACACCTCGGCTCTCAGCGGTGTGTGTACCCACTTGTGGGAAAGGCAGAGGCAGCTGAGAATAGCAGATGGGCCTAAACTACCTGTCCCAACACCATTTCCTCCCAGAGAAGGAGCTCAGGCTGCTTCGGCAGGAGAACCGGAAGAACATGCTGCTCTCCGTGGCCATCTTCACCCTCCTGGGCCTCATCTACGCCTATTGGCCCATGTGAGCCTGGATTTCCCCAGCCAGCAGCCGGCCACAGCCAAGCGGGCCCTTCAGGCCTCAAGAGGACCAGGGTACAGGTGTACTTCTACCCCACCAGACACTGAGCGGGCCTTCTGTTGGCTCAGCCCCTCCTGCCTCCGCTCCTGTCTCCAGGACTGTGCCGGCTCCTCCCTTAGCCCAAGGGAGAGGCAATAAAGAACACCAGGCTGCTGTGTGCTGAGTAAATGTCACGTCTGACTGCAGCTAGGGGCAGGGGCGGCACACAGGAACCAACAAAGATGTTCAAGGCAAAGCTCTTGGCTTAGCATTCAGAAGAGAGGCTGTGAAGGCAAGCCCCCAACTTAAGTAGGGGATAGACACACCAGGAAGCACCCCCCCAAGCCTGCACTGTACTGAGAGCCATTTCCAGGGCTCGGGCATCGTGCCACATGCCCCACACACACACACCAAACACGTCGCGTGCCCTGCCTGCAACTATGGCAGGAAATGGTAGCCTGTGCAGCGAAGGGCAACTGGGGACTTAAAGTCGGAGGCAAGGAGTTAATCCGTCTTCAAGAGGCAGGCCAGGCAGCGAGGTCTGGCGGAGTGAGTGGACAAGAGCCATGGTAATGACCAGACTGACTTATGGTGACAGTGGGCAGTAAATCAGGCGGGGTCTGCTGGGAAAACAGTAGAGGTGGGGCTGACAGGACGGGGAGGCAGGAGCTGCAAACACAGACATCACACACTGCCTCTGAGCACATCCCTCAACCCTACTGCCAGCACAGGGCCCGGGATGCTGTGTTGAGAGGCTGGAGCAAGGTAGACAGAACAGGGCGGCCAAAGAGTGAAGGGCCTAGGAGCTGAGAGCACCCCATTAGGTAAGTAAAACATGGAAAGGAGTTGCGCTGGGAGCTCAGGGAAGAACCCCGAGGCCAGGGTGAAGGAGCCAGGTAAAGCGCAGGCAGGCTCTACAGCAGCGGTTCTCCACCTGTAGGCCGTGACCCACAGATTGAGAACCGCTAGCAGTCACCTAAGACCATTGGAAAATAGATATTTACATTACGATTCATTACAGTTATGAAGTAGCAACAAAAATAAGTTTATGGTTGGGGGTCACAGCATTAGAAAGGTTGAGAACCACTGCTCTAGAGGGAGCCAGCAGTGATGTGACTGGGGAAGAAATATCCCTCAGCACTGGCGTGTTTCCCACCCCAAGCACAGCCCCCCGTGCAGGCACAGGAAGGAGGGATGCTGGCTGGCAGTAGGCAAAACCCTCTCCCTCCTCCTCCTCCTGGTCTAGTGGTACTAATTGGTCTGACACCTCTGTTATTTTAGTCACAGACCGATCCTGGATTGTCACAGGATCACCAGAGTGAGCTGTGTGATTTATGTAAGAGGGAAAGTGCCTCCCTACCTGCTGGGCTGTAGGTTCATTCATCCTCCCATCCTGGCTTCTAACAGTAGCTGCATAATTTCCCCACTTCCATGGGCCCCTCTCTGGCAGCAAGCAGCAGCTCTGGGAGCCCTGAGCTTGGCCAAGGCTCTGATTAAATAAACCCTCTCTCCTCTCCTCTTCTTCCAGCACAACTTCCTCCCCTTCACCTTCAGCCCAAGCTGTTTTATCCAAGCCAGTCCCAGACCGAACACCGAGGACACCCAGCACCAGCCCCAGCACAGAGCCACACAGCCATTAAAAATATGTTTATCTTTAATGATCCAAGATTTTGCAAGACACACATATACCCAGAACTGGGTGGAAATACAACATTTTAGCAGTGCTGCTGCCAACCTGGGAGGGGGGGGGGGGAGCACAAGGGCTGGATGTTGGCTAGAGACACACCCCTACTGCAAGGTGGAGCCAATTCCAACCTGACAGGGAGCCTCAGTGCCCTATCTCCATGGAAACCAGTGTAGCACTGGGGTGGGGCCTAGGGAGCCTGTATGAACGTCTCTGGCAGGTATTTCCCATTAAAAACAACCCCCAGTGCCATCCCCACCCCAAGCTACTGCCCGGCTTTCCCCTCATCCCCCTCAGCCAACACCACAGAATGGCAAAAGTGACTGTACCCCCTATGGGGAAGAAGGGGGGAGGGAAGCAAGGTGGCTGTGGCAAATGAGGTACCTCTATTGCAGTGGGGACTGCTGCTGGGGCACAGAAAAAGGCAGGGCTTTGAGGGTACTTCCTTCCCTTCTAGAGCTGCCCAAGATTTGGGTCAAAAGGGGATGGGCCCAGGAAGGCTCTATCACCCCAGGAGGCAGTCACATCCACTACCACAGACAGTGCTACCTGCATCCCGGTGTGGTGTCAGGGACGTGGGCCGCACCTCCCTTCCCGGCCTGCGGGACTGTCAGAGGTCTAGGCTGAGAACTCCAGGGAAGCCCAAGACAGGGTGGGGGGACAAGACAAGAAAATCTTCTCCAACTTGGCATCAAAACAGAGCAAGTTCAAAGAAACAAAACCTTGATTTGTACAGCAGGTACTCCGGGCCAGCTCCCAACGATGGGCTCACCCACTAAGGGCTGGACAATAGGGCACGGCCACCTTCGGGCAGTCACAGAACTCAGAAAAGTGAGTCTGCAGGACACAGGAGAGAACGGCAGGGCCACAGCCCCGCTGCTCCGACACGTCCTCCGCAGGCCACGCGCCCCGGGCCTGGCCGCACAGCACGCAGGAGCAGCGTCTTTCAGGCCGGGTCCTGGCAGGGGCGGCAGGTCTCGGGGAGGGAAGTCTAAAAGATGTCCCAGAAGGAACATGTGAGTGTCCTCTGTCGGCCCGACTGAGCTCTCAGGAGAGATGGAGGAGGCCGTCCACCCCTCATGGCCCGGCTCTGCTCCCCTGTCCCTTTCGAGAGGGGCCCAGGTAGAGCACCCTAACTCTGAGCAGCAGGGCGGTCAGTAGCAGTGGGCGTCCCCGGGGCCTCAGGCGCTGTGCGTATGGATGAAGGAGAGGACATCCTCCTTGGATAGCTTGTCCGGGTCCTGGGGCTTCTGGGAGTCATGTACACGGATGCCATCCCCCCATTCCCAGAAGAGCCGGCCATAGTAGCAGATGCTGGGGAGGAAGGAAGTCAGAGGGCTGTACCCAGAGATCAGGACCAAGAGATTACCACCCACCCCTAGCAATTGGTTTAGGGGATGCGTATTCTTAAGTGGGGAGGTCCCCACTCAGGACCCCAGCCATCATAGCAGGTCCTGGCATCACTATCAATAATGCCACTCGAGGGTCTTCTCAGCCAAAACCCCAGAAGGCTCCCACTTCTCACTTCCTAGGAAACCACCTTTTCCCAGTAAAGAGCTGCTGCTGCTATTTGCATCCATGGGAATGGCTGCTGAAACTATAATCAACAACTGGCAAATGGACACTGGGTCCTGACAAGGACATTTGGGACCCTGAGTTACTGGAGGCAGGGCTGTGGGCACTCAGCGTGTTTGCACGACCAGGACAGTGTCAACAAGTCAGGGGAGCAGTGGCTGCTCCCTGGGGCAGGTGCCCTAAGTGGGATCCTTCCTGGAACCCAGGACCCCCAACCATTCAGCAGGTCCTGGCATTCCTCTCCTCTCTCTGAGCTTAATGCCAAGGCCCAGCCACTCCCTGGAGGGACCACCCTCCAACCCTTATAGGGGGGAGTCTGGCCCTTGCTCAGGGCAGCCCCCGCATGGGCAGCAGTTGATCACAGAACTGGGGCTATGCCTCAAAGGGCTGGCTAGCATCCTGGCAGGAGTGCGGGGGGCTGCTGAGGGGCAGGCTACTTACTGAAAGGGGGCAATGGCATCTGTAGGGAGCTCATAGGTAGAGTCCTTGGTTTTCTTGTTGTAGAAGAACTTCCTCTTAGAGCTTTTGCTGAATCCCATCGTCCAGGGCTCTGAGGAGGAAGAGCCCAGGAAGGGCACAGTAACCCAGGGGGAGGGAACAAGGCAAGACAACACAGAGGTGTGCCCCCCTTCACTCTGTTCTTCCTTCCCTCTCCAAAGTGCAGGCAGAGGACAGCCTGTGAGAATGCAGCCTTTGTCTCCAGCCCAAAGGGCTTTGGAGGAGGGCTGAGAGACTTACAACCCCCCCCAGGCCGTTAACCTGCACCTAGGCAACATCTGTGTGACCCCGGCAGAGAGCAGGTCTCAACCAGACGGCCCTGAAGAAGGGGGTTCTACAGGGCATGCAAATGGCCAAGCCGGACTTTCTGATCTGCTGCACCCTCCGAGAACACCCTCTTCCTGCCACGAGGACACCACATGCACATACGAGCTGGGCTCCGCTCTTCCCAGCCCAAACCCAACCCCCAGGACCCACCACGGAACAGAAGGCTCAGGGCACACAATCCGCCCACACCTTAAAGAAAGGCCAGCCCGGCTGCTACCCACATTCGTAGGGAACCCCTAGCTCTGGCGTAGGCAGGATCTGGGCCAATCACCCTGAGGGAGGCGGGGACAGGGAACAGTCGCTCATCACCCACCGTTCACTGTCCTGACGATGTAGAGGCCAGTGGGCACAAAGTGCCGGTCGTCCCGCCCTGTGTAGCTGAGCTTTGGGGTGCCGCTGGAGCCCTTGATGATCTTCATCTCCAACCTGGTTTCCCAAGCAGGCATGCGAGCAGGATGTGGAGTGTGTGCATGAGAGAGAGGAAGCCCTAGCGATAGTCTCTTGCTATCATCAAAATCACCAACCACAATAGTTTATCTTAGTTCAGCTAGGACGCTGAGGCAGAGGCATGAGTGAACTGCTCCAAGCCCCACTACAGCTGAGTCCAGTGCTGGGTTTGGAGCTCAGGCCTAGGCGCTGAACTCCCAACTAAGCAAAGGCAGGTGAGGAGTGTCTGATGCTCCCGACAGACTGCTACTGCTGAAGTTTCAGGGTGACGCCAGTAAGGATAGGCTCTGATGCCATGGTTGTCACTGGGTCTACTGACTACCACCCATAACATCACTGTGATCACTGGGGCCAGTAAAGAGTTAACATGAGAGCACTGAGCAGAGGCTAGAGCAGGCACACCCTCAGGAAGAGACCCACGGTCTAAGCTCTCCTCTCCCCGCCGCCCCCGCAACTAAAAAATCCAAGGAAGCAGTTATGCCCCCTCCCCTCCAGGCTCAATCTCTCCGTCAGCACCAGGAGCTGGGATTTATGGTGTTTCAAGCAGCTTGCTGCTCTGCCCTCACAGGGACAATCGTAACTATTACAGCATCAATGAGCCCGTATTTCTGCCTGACACACCCGCCGGCTGCCCTCCTGACGGTGCTGAATCAGCTCTCCGCCGGGCTCCTGGCTGCAGTGGAGCCACGCTGCCTGGAGCAAGGCAGGCTGCCAGGGCCAACTCACCACTCACCCCGATCTCCACAAAAGAGCAAATCCTGGGTACTGCTATGCACCCACCTCAGCTCCTCAAATCCTGAACTACCCTGGTTGAGGCACTCACCTGACAAAAATCTTCTCCATTTCCTCCAGCCTGTACACCTCCTTCACCCTGAGGGTAGAGGGATAGAGAGAGGACAAAGGCTTGGGGGTGGGGGGTGGGGGTTATTCTTATCCAGCAGCAGCTGATAGGCAGGAGACTGTGCCTGTCCTTGCCCTCTCTCTCAGGCCCTGCACCCCCCCAACCCTTCAAGGTATGACACCCCCCACCCCCACGTGGCACACTACTATCCTGCAGACAAAGCCTAGCTTTTGGAGCTGCCCAGCATCCTCTCGGGCCCACCCAGGGCAACTGGGGAGTGCAACTATGGTACGGAAGGCGGGAGGGAGTGAAAGGGGCTGGCAGACCAAGAGGTCTCTGCCCGCACCCACCCCAGTTCGTGGTTACCATTACGGAGGCCAGACACCAAGGTGCAGGCGCTCGCCCACGCCTGACCGCTTGGGGTCTAGGCCTTCCTGTAGCAGTCACTTCCAAATAGTCCTAACAGGCCTGTCACATCGGGGCAGGGGGCTCCTACCCAGAGTGCAGGACTCCTGTTTGATGGCCAGCTCTCCACCTCTGGGGACCCTTGAACACACCCTGGGAACTGCCGCTGGGAAGGTCCCCAGAGACCCAGCAGCCAGGCCACAAACAGCAGAGGCAGGGTCCCTGGGAGCCCTCAGGACCCGGCAGACGGCAGTGCCAGCACAGAGAGAAATTGCTTTTGGACTTTCAGAGGATATCTGGAAAGGGCATCCTCAGTACTGGGCTTAATTTTAAGTAAATTCTTATTAAAAAAAATAATACTGACTTTGATAAAGTACAAACAGGCACCTCAGTCTCTAGTCAGATGAAGTCCCAGGGGTAACTTCAGATGCTGGCCCAGCAATGAAAAGCCAGTCTCCGTCTGCTCCCTGACTGTCCCACCCGTCCCTGGACCCTGAACTCTCTCTCACATGACCCAACAAGGCAGGACACCCTGGCCTTCTTCCCAAGCAGTAAGGGTCCCACTCCTTCAAACCATCCTTCTCTTTTTCACGTTCAAAACGCCCATTCCTCTGGGCCCTTTTCTCACTGGAAAAGAATGAAAAGGCCAGGTGACATGCTAATGCTACTCAAGTGTGAATGCGTGACTGAGGTGTGAGCTCTCAGAAGCACGAGCACCTTAAACGAGGGCATCTGACCCCTCAGCGTGACTCTTGTGGAGGTTCACTCCCTGTGACAGGCAGGTGGGGAGTTACTCTGGGGTGAAGGAGCCACCTATCTAGCACCCCCACACAAAGCACTCATCAAGGGCAGTCTATGGCTAACACCAACCTTGCCTGGTCCCCTTCACTGGGCCTTCCCATCCCCTACAGGACAGGGAAGGAGGCAATGGCCAGAAAGAAGCAATAGGAAGAGGTTTAGGGAGGAGGGAGATGTGCTTACCTGATGGGATTCATGTCAGGCCGACTAGGCTTGGAAACAGCTTTCACAAATTTCTCAGCAAGCTGAATTCTACAATCCAAACAATCACTCAGACACAGGCCAGGTGCCTCCAGCCGGACCCCAACCCTGGGCATTTCCAGGGCACCAGTGGAGAACACTCCTGAATCCGCAATCTGCTCCAAGAGGCCGCTCATGTCCCCTAGGACCTCACCCTGCCCTGTCCACTGACGTCTGCACGCCCTCCCCTCTCTGCATTCTGAGCTCTACCCTCTCTACATCTTGGCTGGTTCCCTGAAGTGTGTCTTCCGCTGCGCTCAGGCACCGCCTCCAGAACTTCTATGTCGTCTGAACTGGACATGTCCTTTCTATCACCCCAACCACAGGTGCCAGATGGACCAACTCAGGAGTGACAGCAGCATCTTGGTGCAAGATGTCACTCCTTTTTGTCCCTCCCTCCTTTTCAACAAAAGTGCTTCTGGATTAGTGGGCTCCAGATGAACCAACTTCAGTGGGACCACCAGGCATAAGACGTGTTCTTCAGAGAAGACCCTTCTCCCCATAAGGCCACCCTCTTGTTTAACCTGAACACAAATATCTCTGTGATCTAAACAGATACAGCAAACAGGAATGTGTGTATCTATAAGCGGCAAGGCCCAAGCCCTAGCACGCTCTGAAGTGGCAGCACCATTTCTCACCCTGCCCTTGAAACCAGCCCATGGGTGGGAGAAGGGAGCTCTAAGGATGCCCTTAAGCAGAGAAGGCCTGGTGAGGGACCAAGGCCTGGAGAATGCTGCCACAGAGGTGCCCCCCACCTCTCCTCCCCTCCCCAGGGCCCAGGTCAGACCGCTGGTTAAAGTGCTGCTCCCGCACGTCGCTGCCGTTCAGCACAAGGACATCGAGGATGTGGATGGCACTGATCTTCCGCTGGGCCTTCCCCTAGAAGGACAAGTACGCTGCCCACCTTGCCAGACATCAGCCGGGCCCACTCCGCCCACCCCTGGGCCTACAGCCGGAAACGGGAGGGAAGGGCTCTAAACACAGGATATTGCTTTTGCCTCCCTCCCAGTTGATTCTCAACCCAGACTGGCTGGACTCCCGAGCACACAGAGCGCTGAGGCTCTGGTGTGACCCCCTTAAATCTCAACCCGGTGAGGCTGCCACCACGGTGCTCCGGCCCAGGGCCTGGCTTCCCGCCCTTGTCAACTACCCCCACGACTGTTCTGAAAGTCACCCGTATGCTTCAGCATCCAAAGCTCGTGGGAAAGGTGCCTCTTTCCAAAGAGTTCCTGGTCAAAAACTAAATCGGCAGCTAAAGAAGACCCAGCAGGGCCACCACGCCTCAATGCAGAGATGGCCGAGGTTTTCACACGTGGACACTGCGGTCCGCCCTCCCTGCACACACCATGCCAACTGCTTCAGGGGCAGGAGTAGTCACCAGGCCTTCCCCGGCCCTGGGTGGGACAGTCAGGCACCACAGACACTAGAACCTCACTAACTCTGAGGGAAAGGCCAGGCTCAGCCGGGCCCCGGTTCCCAGCTGGCAGGGCCAGGACACATGAGCAGAACCACCTCTGACCTCCCCTTTCAGCTCATGCACAATCTCCACGGAGAGCAGAGTGTCCCGGGGCAGCTCTGTCTTCAGGTCCAGCTTGACCCAGCGGTCTGACTGGCGGCCATCCCACGTGTAGATCTGTGACTTCTGCGGGGGGAGAGAAAGGCCCGGGTCAGGCAACCGTGGAAACGGAAGGGGGAGAGGCCCAGTTCTGAAAGGGCTTTCAGCTGGTGGCCACAGCTGGTGTCTGAAGAAAAGGTCTAGATCAGTGGGTGACATTTCAGTGATAAGACACCGTCCCCCACAGCCTCAGCAGAAGAGGAGTAGAGACTGGCTCAGTCCTGGTGCAGGGAACAGACCGAGGGCCGTTCCAAAGGCCAAATTCCGTGAACAGCGGCCCTCACGGAAGGTCCGGCTTTGTCTGAGGCGGGTTTGGTAAAGGGTCCAGACAGAGGGGAGAAAAGAAAGTAACAGGAAAAAAGTAAAGTATGAGAGGACAAAGAGAAAGTAAGTGAGGAAGAAGAGAGAAAATTATAAAGACAAGTCAGGGTGGAAAGAAAGCAATGACGACCCAATCAAGTAACATACAGAACCGCCAAAGAGTTCCCGCGGCCCACCCCGCATTTCCATGCCCACAGCTGGGGAAATCTAAGGCCCCGGGCGAGTCCAGGTAGTGTCTTTGCAAGAAGGGGTGACATGGGGGTGTGGTGTTGCAAAGAAACAACTACGTAACCCTGGCCAGTCTGGCTTAATGAACAGAGCATCGGCCCGTGGACTGAAGGGTCCTGGGTTCGATTCCGGCCAAGGGCACGTCCCCTGGTTGTAAACTCTATCCCCGGCCCTGGTCAGGGTTTGCGGAAGGCAAACAATCCATGTGTCTCTCTCTCCCATGGATGTTTTTCTGTTTCCCCCTCCCTCCCACTCTCTCTAAAAATCAATGGAAAAATATCCTCAGGTGAAGACGAACACAAAAAAAGAAAGAACGACACAGGCTCAAGCCAGATGGGCCTGCTGACCATCCTACTAGCTTAGGAGGCTCCACATGAAAGGAAAGAGACAGTGTCCTATTAGCAATGCAGAGATGAGTAAGCAAATACATAAGTAAAAGCATGAAAATGGCTAACTCGGGAAAAATGAAGTGAAGTTTCAGGAACTAGCTTCCCTGGGTTAAAGCCCAAGTTTCTTGGTAGCAAGAGAGCATGCCCTGAGTGGCAGGGGCTGTCCAGACCCCCAGAGGCAGCCCCCTCGCGGGCAGGAAGGCCGCTGCACTTACCCCCAGGCCCAGGAGGAACTTCTGCTCACTGCCGGACACCATGCAGCGGTAGTCGAGCACTGGGCGGATCTTCTCCAGGGTTTTGGAGGTGAGCAGCGTGGGCTTATAGCTGAAGATGTCGATTTCAGTGCCCTGCAGGCCCGGGTCAGAGAAAACACGGCTGGGTTGGGGGAAGGGACAAGTGCTCAGTATGCGTATGGGTGCCTGCACAGGAGTGGGGCAGGCTGGGAGAGGTGCGGGACAGGAAGCACATGCTCTCTGAAACATCCCCTGCACCCCAGCTCTCCCTAACCAAGCACTAACTGCGGTTAATTCCATCTGCCCGGAGTGTTCCTTTAGGACTCATTAGGGGAGGCTGGGAAAGGAAACCACACCAAGCCTCCAAGTACAGATCGATCTACCTGAGCTCTCAGGAAATGTCACCAGGATATAAAAGTCACCCTTTCAATAAAGCTGAAGGCAAGGACTTGCCAGCATTCAATTTGAGAACAAATAAGCGATCTCTCCGGCCCGTTCAGAAAAACGGACACATGCTATTCTTTTGAGGCCATCTTCAACCTCATTCTCAAAACCAGCACAACGGTCCATGCATGACCTGGGCCAGATTCAAATGAAACCCAGGAAAAAGCTGGAAGGCAGGTAGTAGGGGAAAAAAAAAAAGGCAGCATTCCAAGGACCAGGTCATCAGAAATAGGACAGGGAGCCTAGGGTTAGGCCAGACCCATTACCGCGCTCCCCCGGCAGCCCCTCTCAGCCCTCTGCCCAGCTCCCCTGCCCCAGTTCAACCCTAGTTCATCTCTCCTCCGCAGGCAAACCTCACGGGACCTATACTGGCCAGCACCATCGTGTGCACAGCAGGAAGGCTGAGCACAACGTATCTTAGGGACAAGACTCTTCAGGGAGCCTGATGGGCTCTCGGGGACTCAACACCCTGCATCCCAGGTTCCCACTCAGCCCAGCCCTGTGGAGGCCAGGCATCTGGGGTCTCAGTGAGACCTCCGATATCTAGAATCAGGCCTCTCTGCCTTTATTTTCATCAGACACCAAACTTACCTGGATCAGCTCAAAGAACTTAGACTTCGGGTCTGAAGAGGAAGGAGCCACACGAGCCTGGTCCGGGATCTGAAAACAGGCAGCACAGAGCTTTGGTTTCCAAATGTGCTTTTGACCGAGCCTGTGCTAGTCTACGTGAGCGAGGGGATAGGTCAGCCTGGGGAAGAGGAAACGGCGTGTAGCACAGGAGGCTAGAAAGAAGGGGTGGTGAGTAATGCAGTCACCGCACCCTTTCAGGCCCTGTGGTCGCACAGCCCCTGTGCCACTTCCCTTTCTCTGGGGCTGTCGATGGTCAGTGTTGCTACAGGGCCACCAGCAGCAAAATGAGGCCTGTCCACACCCCACCTTTGTCTGTTATGACCCAGCTGTGGGGCCAGCTGGCAGTGAAAGGGCCAAGGAGGTAACACCCAGCAATGCTGAGACTTCCAGCTCCGGAATGCTGTGAGGGTAGGCAGACATTTTCATGGGCGATTAGGAATCAAACCTATTCTTCTCTACAGCTTCCCTGCCCTGGAGCAACAATGGACCGGGGTCAAGATACTCACCCCCCAGAGACGGAGGCACTGTTTCCGGATCTCTGCCTGCCGAGGCTCACTCAGCGTCCTGGGAAAATGAAGCCAGCAAGTGATGGAGACTTCATGAGGTACAAGAGTACCTCCTGTGCACCCCTCAGAAGCCCGAGAGGAAGCCCAAGAAGGAACGTGTGCACACACACGGAGGCCATGTTGCCGTCAGCCCAAAGTGCTTATCACACTCACATGGTCCTGCCTCTTAAAGATGGGAGCTCAGACAAACACGAAATGGGACGACCTCCCCTTAACACCACAAAGGGAAAGGAGGAGGCTACCTGACCTCCAGATGCCAGGGTTCCTCACACACCCTTCCTCCAGTAACCCAGCGCTCCCTGCTGGCTCCTTCCTGCTGCCATAGGCCAGTGAGTCCAACCCAGTGGCCATCAGAAAGCTGAATTAGCTTATGCTTGCCCCTGTCAGAGGTCTTACCTAACCAGTCCTATCTTTCCTCTCTGATCACTCTTTATTCTGGGTCTCCTAACTTATGTATTCTACACCCTCTGATACACTGTTAGTAACTTCTCCTGCATCCTTTTCCTAGGATACGCTCACTTTCCCAAAGACATCATAAAGTCTCTGAGGACAAGGTTCATGCCATATGCTTCTCTGGCATCCTTCACAGACCACAGCAGAGTAGAAGATAAAAGAGTACATATTTTTAAATGTTTGTTGAAATGAAATAAACAAAGAACGCAGGGAGAGAAGCAAAATCAAGAGCTCTTCCCTTGAAGTAGATGAATCCTGTAAAGGGGGCAAGACTCACGTGTCTTGAACAAAGGCATGGATTTTGGCCAGAGCTTTGATCTGCAGACTACAGTGGCTAGAAGAAAAAAAAAGTTTTTATCTCAGAAGGGTTACCAAGAGATAGCCAAAAGACATCAGGACAAAGGAGTTTAGCAGGAGCATTGACCATCTATATTTAGGGGAAGGGCTTCAGAGTTAAAGAGAACCCCCTCAACCACACGCCAAAATACAGTTATATGGGAGAAAGCAGTCAAACCCTTCAGACACTCCGATCCCTAGTCCTGCTAAAAGCAAGGCTTTGATCCCATCCTTACTAACGTGAAAGTGGTGAACTGATTCTAAATAAAGCACCAGCAAAGCCCAGACCCAGTTTACAGACTAAATTGACTCAACCCACATTTACTAATAGCTGCCCTTTTTACTCTAGTCTCCATTGTTCTTTTACATACACTTTCTGACATTAAAAAAAAAAAGTATGAGACATGATAAAGCAAGAAAGTGTGACCCACTGGCAAGAGGGAAGCAGTTCAATAGAACAAGACCCCAAAGATGGTTCAAATGGTGAAATTACTAGACAGGGCCTTTAAAATAACTGAAAAACTTGTTAAAAGATCTACTAGAAAAGGTGTATAACATTAATAAGAAGATAGAAAATATCAGCAGAAATATAGAAACTATATTTTTTAAAAACAAATAAGGCCTGCCAGGTCGCTCACTTGGTTGGAGCATCCCGTACATTGAAAGGTTGCGGGTTCAATTCCAGGTCAGAGCACATACCCAGGTTGTGGAGTCAATGCCCAGTGGGGGAGCATACAGGAGACAACTAACTGATTTTTCTCTCTCTTTCTTCCTTCCTCTCTCTCTAAAAATCAATAAACATATCCCTGAGTGAGGATATAAAGAAAAGCAAAATAATAATAATAATAGACATGAAATATATATTTGAGGTAAAGAATGGTTTGATGGGCTCATCAGCAGACTGAATACTGTAGAGGAAAGAATCAGTGAACATGAGGGAAGACAGAAACTCAAACTGAAACATAAAGAGGTAAAAAAATGAAAACTATAATAGCTCTGTGGACACTAACAGGCAGTTTAACATAAATATTAACTGAAATCTCAGAGCAGAGGAAAGAAAGAATAGGACAAAAATATTAACAAGTTAATAGCTAAGAATTTCTCCAAATTGATGAATGAAATCAATCTATAGACCCAAGGTAAAAAAAATCCAAAGCAGAATCCATACAAAAAACACACAACACATATATTCACATCATAGTCAACATGCTGGAAACAAAGTTCATCATGAATGCAATCAGAAGAGAAAGGACACACGACATACAGGCAAGCAATGGTAAGAATAATGGCTGACTTCTCGTCAGAAAACAAGGAAAGCAGAGAACAGTAAAGTGCTGGGGGAAAACACTGCCAACTTTGAAATCTGTTCTAATGAAAATATCCTCGGAAGTGAAAGGGAAATAAAACGTTATCAAAAGACAAAAGCTGCCGAAACCGGTTTGGCTCAGTGGATAGAGTGTTGGTTGGACTGTGGACTGAGGGGTCCCGGGTTCAATTCCAATCAAGGGCATGTACCTTGGCTGCGGACACATCCCCAGTAGGGGGCGTGCAAGAGGCAGCTGATCGATGTTTCTCTCTCATCGATGTTTCTGACTTTCTATCCGTCTCCCTTCCGCTCTGTAAAAATTCAATACATTAAAAAAAAAAAAAAAAAAAAAAGACAAAAGCTGAAGGAATTAGTCTCCAGCAAACTTGTTCTACAAAAAAAAAAAACTGAAAGGCTCCTCTCCAGCCTGGCCTGTGCCCTGGTCAGGGCACATGTAGGAGGCAAACAATCGATGTGTTTCTCTCACATTGATGTTTCTGTCTTTCCCTCGCTCTTCTATTCTCTAAAAAAATAAATGGAAAAATATCTGCGGGTGAGGATTAACAATACAAAAAAAATAAAAGAAATTCTTTAGGGTGAAAGAAAGTGATTCCAAATAGAAACCTGGCTCTGCAGGAAGGAATGAAGAACACCAGAATGGGTAAATTTGTCAGTAAATATCAAGGAACCTTTAAAAATAATTAGATGTACAAATATATGAGCTGGGTATATCTTTAAATCTCTTTAAAAGATTATATACTGTTTAAAATAGAAATAATGGCAATGTAAAATACGGTTTTCTATAAAACAAAAGCACAAAGGAAAGAAAACTGTAAATGCCTGTTTACTGTGATATGGTTCTTACATTGTTCATGAAGATTAAGTATGATAAATTAAAGATGCACATTGTAATCTCTAGAGTTAACACGTAAAACATTATACACATAAGGCATAAAAAAAAATCCAAAGAGATAAAAAGAAATACTACAAAAGTATACTGAATTCACCCCCCCAAAAGAGAAGGAACAGAGAAACAAGTAAAAGGCAGGATAGACAGAAATCAAACAACCAAGACAGAGGGTTTAAACCCAAACATAGCAACAATTACAGTCCCTGAAAATGACTAAAAGGTAGAGACTATCACAATGGATAAAAAATTAAGACTCAACCATATATTATTTACAAACACAAAGACAAAGTGAAAACAAAAGAACATAAAAAGATAAACCATGCAAATACTAAGCAAAAGAAAGGTGATGGGCTATATTGATATCACAAAGCAGACTTCAAAACAAAGAGTATATACTACACATAAAGAAGGATATTTCATAATGACAAGAGGTCAATTTATTAAGACTAAATAATCTTAAATGTGCATGTGCCTACTAATAACAAAAATCCCAAATATATGAAGCAAAAACTAATAAAACTAAAGAAAAACAGGTCATAACTGAACAATCATAACTAAAGTCTCTAACAACCTCCTTAAGCTATTGAGAGAATAAGAAGTCAAATATCAGTTAAGATGTAGAAGATTTGAAAATCACTATGAACCAACTTGACCAAATTAACATTGATAGAACACTACTCAACAACAGCAGATAGAATATTCGACAAGCTAGATCATATGGTAGGCCATAATAAAAGCCTCAATAAATTTCAAAGGATGAAAATCATATTCTGAGTACAATGGGAAAAAATCTAATAAGTATCTTGGAAATCCCAAAATATCTAGATGTTAAATTTCACATATCTCATAATCCATATATCAAAGAATAAGGGAAATTTTAAAAATATTTTGAACTGTACAATGATGAAAAAAGATAACATATCGAAATGTGGGAGTTGCCGAGACCGGTTGGCTCAGTGGATAGAGCGTCGGACTGCGGACTGAAGGGTCCCAGGTTCGATTCCGGCAAGGGCATGTACCTTGGCTGCGGGCACATCCCCGGTAGGGGGCGTGCAAGAGGCAGCTGATCGATGTCTCTCTCTCATGGATGTTTCTGACTTTCTATCCCTCTCCCTTCTGCTCTGTAAAAAAAATCAATAAAATATATTTTTTTAAAAATGTGGGAGCTAAGCAGTCCTTAAAGAAAATTTTAATACGGTTACATTTAAATGCTATATCTAAGTGATTAATTAAGATAAATAAAAGAAAATTATTAATTCCTTTATTCTTACTTTTTGGGCTTAATTTGCTCTTCTTTTTCTATCCACTTTGATTTTAGACTTTTTCTTCTAATATATTTATGTATTAATAATAGTATAAAGAGAAACTTAATTCATTTAAATATACAAATATATTTAAACCACATAAGAACTTCAAAAGAATATGTAGAGCCGAGACCAGTTTGGCTCAGTGGATAGAGGGTCGGACTGCGGACTGAAGGGTCCCAGGTTCGATTCCAGTCAAGGGCATGTACCTTGGCTGCAGACACATCCCCAGTAGGGGGCGTGCAAGAGGCAGCTGATCGATGTTTCTCTCTCATCGATGTTTCTGACTTTCTATCTCTCTCCCTTTCGCTCTGTAAAAAAATCAATAAAATATATTTTAAAAAAAATATGTAGAGACTAATATCCCTTATAAATATAGACACCAAAATCATTAATAAAAAATTAGTAAACCAAATGTAGCATTATATGAATGATAACTCATGACCAACTCCAGTTTATCCAAAAATGCAAGATTTGGCCTGGCTAGCATGGCTCAGTGGTTGAACGTCAACCTATGAAACAGGAAGTCACGGATCAATTCCGGTCAGGCCATACACTCGGGTTGCAGGCTCCATCCCCATGTGGGGCGTGCAGGAAGCAGCTGATGGATCAATGATGCTCTCTCATCGTTGATGCTTCCATCTCTCTCTCCCCCTCCCTTCCTCTATGAAATCAATAAAAATATATTTTAAAAACAAAATAAAGTAAATGCAAGATTTATTTGCTATATGAAAATCATCAATGTAATTCACTGTAAATGAAATAAAAAAATTTTTATAGATGCATAAAAAATATCTGACAAAATTAAACATCTATTCATGATAAAAAAAACTTCAGCAAACAAAGAGTAGAAGAAAATTTGGTCAAACTGATAAAAGGCAACTACAAAAAACCTACAGCTAACATCATACTTAATGGTTAAACATTTTATACTTAAAACCAAGAACAAGGGTAGGCTATCTGTTCTCATCCTTCATCATCATACTGGAGGAACCAGTAATTGCAATGAGGCAAGAAAAGAACAAAATTACCATCAAGATCCAGCAATTCCACTTTTGGAATTTCTCCAAAAGAACTGATATCAGAATATTGGTATCAGCACCCCTTGTTCACAAGATGTGGGAACTAAATGTCCATTAACAGATAAATGGATAAAAAATTACCTTATTTGCCCTCCCCCCAAGAAAGTACTTCTGACTCATTGCTGCTATATAACTCTCCAAACTACTTCAAAGAACTTTTTTCTAATGCCTTCCCCGCTAGAAAGCTGAGCCAACTATCACAACTTACATTATTACCATAGTCAGGAGGAAAATGGTTAAACAAGGTTACAACCAAAACGCCAGCATCCAGATCACCTATCTGAAGAACTCATCAATTGGCAAAAACTTGGTACCACAACCTCCAAAGCATGTTGTAGCTTACATTCCAGCCACCTTCTGCCTCCAAACAGAGGCTTCACAAGGCAGTTGTATGATGGCCTTTCACAAACGGAAGTGATGAAGGGAAATTACTCCTGCCTCCAGGGACAGAGCTGCTCTGTTAGATTTCACTGCCATGTCATCAGGCTCCCATGGGCATGGCTGTGGCAGCCGGGCTCCCACCAGCCACCCTTTCAACAGGGCACGGGAACAGAATGAGGGTCCCCAAGGAATTCTTAAGTCCCAGGGAGCCCTACAACAAGCAGACCAATCCCAGTTACCAATTTTTCAGGGTTGACAAAATGATACCAAGAGCCAATCATTTTAGTCCTTCGTTCTCTGCTCTTCCTAATGGTGCCAGCAAAAAACACCTGGTTTGCTTACCTTTCATTGGACCGTATCATGTAGTCGGTAAATTCATGGTCTCCCTTGATCACCCCCAAGGGAACCACCAGGTTGACATCGGAGTCGGTGTTCCGTAGCTGGTTGAGTTTAATATTGACTGAGAAGAGGTACTCCCGCACGTCATCGATGCCCACCTTCAGACCCTTGCACACCACATACCTGGCAGGAGAAACCCTGTCACTCCACTGAGCGAGGACTCCCTGCCGGTACCCCCTCTCCAAGCCCCTCGCTCAGTCATGAAGCTCAACAGCTTTAAGTCTAAGCACAAAGAACAGCACAGACTCTGTGCTGCAAAAGCTCAAATTCTTCCTTTTTATGTTGGGCTGTATTTTCTGCTCTTTATGACAGTGGTTCCCAATTGCCCTCTGCCAGGCTGGAGGGGTCTAATTTAACAGATTCATTGATTACTTTCCAAAATGGGGCCCAGAAAACTCATGTTTTTCACAAGCCACCGGCAATTCAGATCGGCCGCATCTCTCACATTGTGCACGGGCACTGTGTCCCACCTGGGAGGGCAACGGTGCTCTGGCTGGTGGCCTCCATCCCTGACCCAACCTGTGTCTCTCCAGGCTTCCCTTCCACTGACTGCCTTCTCCCTCCTGGGCAAGCCAAGGATCGCACCCAAGTGTGGTGAACAGGCGTGTGGAGAAGGCAGAGGCTGGCTGGCCTGTCACAGGGCCAGCGAGACCCACATCCGGAACCCCGCCCTGGCTCTCATCACTTCTTCAAGGTCAAGGCCGGGTGGCCACGCCGGAGAGCAATCGCAGGTCTTGTGTTCTGACATTTAGCCAGCTAGTCTGATGAAAACAGAGAGGAAAACCTCACCTCTCTGAGTTGGCAGGACGGCTGGTGATCGGCTTAAAGAGACATACTCGTTCAAAGCAGCAGTACAGCAGGTAGATGAGCCCCACACTGAACGGTGTGAACAGGTCGAAGGTTTTACAGATGAAGTGGCCTCCTGATTAGAGAGAAAATACCAAGAGCAGTCAGTGGCTCTAGGCCAGGAGGTGGGTAAGATAATCGCAGGGAGTAAAAACGACCAAGACAGGGACTCAGAACCTGGGTCCATTAAAATTCAGAGGCAACTTAAGGGGGAAACTGTGCTTTAGAGGGGACTTGGAGGATTCTATAGCATGTCCTTCCCTAAATTCCTCATTCAGCTACCTGTCCCCGGACATTAGAATTTTTTTTAACTTCCAAGCCAACACTTAAGCATGCTCTTATCCAGCAGGGCCTCTCGTGGGTCCCGGGGTGGGGCGACAGCCAAGGGAGTGTCACCTGTCCGGACAACAGAGAGCGCCATGAGGAACTGGCAGAGCAGCAGCTGCTTGCTGAGGATCTCCTGCAGGTTCTCCTGGCCCTCCACGGAGAAACCCTGCAATGGAGGAGCACAAGGATCAGGGTGGGAACCAGAGTGATGAAGACTGAAAAGGCATCCTTACTTCATCTTCACTGACTTCTTCAAGTGTGTTCATTGCTCTCCACCATCTGACTGACAGAGACACAGCTCGGCATCTGAGTTACTTTGGCACAGTCACATGGCTCGTTACAAACAGGGCCAGGCCTGGCGACTGCACCAGTGCCATTTCCGGGGGGGGGGGGGGGGGGGGGGGGACACCAAGTCTACTTTTCCAAGAAGATGGTCCAGAACACTGTAAAGCTCACTTAAGAATCCAAGGGAAGAGTAAGACAGAACCAAGGCGAAACACTGGCTAGTCACAGGCCAACTGCAGGGCAGGAAACAGAAAGCCCGTGAGGCTGACGAGGCCCGGGAAGCACCCACAGCACAACGCTCCGCCCGGGCTCCCTCAGCCTCCGTTCGGACCGCAGGACAGGCCCATTTGGTGACAGGAGAAAAGCCAGCAAAACACTGACAGACACTGATCTGTCTGCTGATTAAAGATTTCCTCACAAAACCCATTCTCCTGTCCCAAGGCCATCCAGCCTCTCCTAGCTGGCAGGGTCTCTGGCCAGAGCGTTGGTTTAGAGAGCGCAGGAATGCTGCTCTTCCCGGAGCGGTGTCCTCCCTGCGAGAGCCCAGCAGGGAGCAGAGAGCCAAGCGCAGTGCGAGGAAAGGGGGCCGGGGGCTGGGGGCCTGGAATAGGGCAGATGTTTAAGGGGCACAGTTCCAATTCTGCAAAATGAAAACACCCTGAAGATTTGTTTCAGGACAGTGTTAATATATTTCACACTATGAACTGCTCACTTAAGAATGCTGAGATGTTCAATTTAAATTGGGTGTTTTCGCCGCAATAATAATAAGTAAACGAGGCTGTCACCTGTTAGGTTGGCCCCAGCCAGGCCAGGTCTCCCTGACTCAGTCCTATGAAGGTAACAGCTAAACGACCCAGAATAAAAAATGTAGAGTAATGTATTCTAAATTTATAGATGCTCCTCAAAATGCCCCGTTTATAGGGTAAGTCAAAAAAGAAAACCAACAAAAACCCAGTCCAGGTCACCAGCCTACAGTGCTGAAGCCAAAAGACAATCGCTGAGTTGCCCTCTAGCTGCCAGAACGCAATGGCTGCCTCCCAGCACTATCAGGCCTGCAGCAGCTCACCCCGAGCAGCTCCCCCGACCCCAGCCTGTCTGTTGTTCCCTGCTGTGCACAATGCATCAGACCCTATGCGGACACCCTGCGCAGTCCATCACCTTTCCACAGCTAACACTTGAAAGGCCACCCAAGTTACTCCAGAGGTCTCTCAACTCCGCCATGTGGCCCGGGAGCAACTGCCACATTCTGTCCTTCCTCTAGGCCAAGCGGTGGCTCACTCCAGAAAAGACTACCTGCCATGTCACCCACTAGGTGAGAATGCTGCGGTGGGCTCCCCTCAGTGCCTCCAGCAGCTGCCCAAGGAACAAGGCTCCTTGAATATTCACTGTAGCCCAGCCGCTGGCAGTTCCCTTCAGCCCATCCCGAGGCCTCTCCAGGGCAGCACCCAGTGACAATGATGGAAATGTTCTTCCCAGCTAGTTTTGCCTACTTGGTCTCCTTTGCTGTGTCTCACAGCCAATGAGACCCTTTGAAGAAATGAGCTGAGAAGGGCCACCTCCTCCACATAAACATCCCGCCTTGACAAAGTTGTCACTGAAAACATGTACAAAAGAATAAAACTTACATCATACATCCGCTACTACCTGAACAGTGAGCTAGCACCCTCAAGGGCAGCTAAAGGGCTAATAAAACAAAACAAAAGCAATTCTCAAGCCTCTAAGGAGAGAACCCCCTAAAGCACCAGCCTGTGGAAAATGGGTCACCTACCCCATCGGCCATCAGAAAGTGGACACCCTTCCGATCTGTGTTATCCAGGACAAAATTCCGAAAAGCAGTGATGTTCTCTGGGCGGGTGATGTCTCCATCTCCATCGATCCCACCCTCGCCTGCAGGACACAAGATCCACATTAACCTCACTGGTCCTGTGCATCCCAAAACTGGGTCATGAGCTCTCTGGGGCTGTGAAAGGGTACCAAGTGAGCCTTGAGGTCCAGGAGAAAAGCCCCTGAGGAGCAATCCTCTGCAGGACCTCCCCGCCCCCCCCCCCCCCCCCCCGCCCCCAAGGCCGCCTTACAGTGATGGGCCAGGAGGCAGACACAGGGCCCTGCTGTATGGGATGAAGCGGAGATGACAAGAAGTGAACCAGCCAAAAGCCATCAACTGAACGGAGGGCCTTCCTCCTCAAGCCCAAAGTTGTGTTTAAAGCACCTACATTTCAGAGCCAATTTGGACTTTTTTTTTTTTTTTTCTAATCCTCACCTGAAGGTATCTTTTCCCATTGATTTTCAGAGAGTGGAAAGGAGTGGGGGAGAAACACGGTCAAGAGAGACACACATTCGATTGACTGCCTCCTGCACGCACCCCAACCAGGGCCCATGATTGAACCTGCAACCCAGGTATGTGCCCGGGAACCGTACCTGAGACCCTTTGGTCCGCAGGTTGACACTCTAACCACTCAGCCACACAGGGCCCAGTATCGCCTTTCCCTAAGGACTGTTAAAAAAGAACCTGGGCCCTGGCTGGTCTGGCTCAGTGGACAGAGCACCGGCCTGCAGACTGAAGAGTCTCAGGTTCGATTCCGGCCAAGGGCACATGTCCGGGGTGCGGGCTCCATCCCCAATGGGGGTTGTGCAGGAGACAATCGATCAATGATTCTCTCTCATTACAGATGTTTCTATCTAGCTCTCCCTCTCCCTTCCTCTCTGAAATCAATAAAAGAAATATATTTTTTTTTTAAAAAGAACTTGGGATTTGGTGCCAATCACAACAATCAAGCCAGGGTAGGTGAGGGGACTGCTGCAAGGCAGCTGAGCTGTCTGTTATCAGTACTTTTCTTACCCCTACACACGCGGTATGTTAATGAGCCTGCAGTTCTCAGCCAGAGATCAGGCAATTTCATTACCCCTGACACCAGAGAAGAGGGAGGAATGCATATAGCCTGGATGCAAGTGTGACCTGTATCCCACAGGCCTGGGCAAAAAGGGACAAACTAGGGGGAAACCAAGACCTTCAGGACATGGCCTGGGAGACCTAGGAAAGAAAACATGGCAAGTGGATAATAGCTGCTTCTGACCTAAGTCTCCAGAGAGGCTGTCCCATAGTCCCTAGTATCCCCGTGTGTCCTACCGTAGTAAGGTTCAAAGAGTTCACTGGAGGCCGAGTAGAAGTCCTCCAGCTTAAAGTCATTCGGGCCCTTCAGAGTCATTCCAAAGCCCTTTGCATGCCACTTCTTCCTCCACAGCACATACTCCGAGAAGCCACCGGGGCCTGCACAGACATCAGCAAAGTACAGAAGCTCCGCTTCCCGGTCCTTCACCAGTGGTCTCTGCAAAGGCCAGGGGAGGACAGGTGAAGGGAAAAAAGATGGCTCAATGGTAAGGAGAAGGAGGGAAGTGAAATCAGCCTTTCCCCAAGCACAATGCAGAGTTCCCACCAGGCCACACGCCCAGGAAGTGTACCCCAAGACCACCATCCCACCTCAATATACCCGATGGCTTTCACACCCCCGGCCTCGCTCAGACTCCTAATGAAAACATCTTAATGGACACCTGGGTGTGCACTTACTTTTTGTCTCTCAGCATCTTCACCATATCCTGCCTTATACAAGTCCTTGACGGAACAGACGCTACATCCCCCCATTACAGACAGGGGAAAAGAGACACCAAGACCCAAAGCATGCAGATGCTGTTCCCAGGCATCTGCAACAAAGCTAATCATAGTCCAGTCAGCCTGACTGCTAGACTCAGGTCTTCCTGTCCAACCCAGCATGGGGAGCCTGGCTGGCCCGGTCTCAGCCACAGTGCCCACCTCTCCAGACCAGTGTCTGCTTCCCTGCTCCCTCCCTGTCTTCCTCGGCACTCCCTTTTTTCAATTAACTTTTTATTTTGGAATAATTTTAGATTTACAAAAAAGTTGCAAAGACAGAGTTCTCACATACCTTTCACCCAGTTTCCAGTTTTACTAATACCTTACATTGTCAAAACTAAGAAGCCAGCATTTGTACGCTGCTATTCACTAAGCTCAGGAAGGGTTCCGATTTCACTAGAGTCCTTGCTCTGTTCCAGGATCCAATCCAAAACACCACAGTGCATTGTCTACACCTCTTTCTCCTTCTCTGCACCCCTTTCTTCTGCTGCCTTTACCCCTCTGCTAGCCGGGGGCCTGGGAAGGGGCACAGCTAGGAGCTGACAAGACAGAGAAAAGGAGACACCGGTGTGCAGCTTCCAGGCAGCCCTCAGAGCACCCACCCCTCAGGAATAACTAACTATATTATAACAATCATTTGAATTTTTATTGGATTACAATTTTGGCCACCTGAGTAGCTTTAACTCTTATTAATATAAAATTCATCCTGAGCCCCAGCTGGTTTGGATCAGTGGATAAAGCACTGGCCTGCAGACTGAGGGGTCCCAAGTTGTGGGCTCGATCTCCAGTTGGGAGTGTGATCCCCAGTTGGAGGCGTGGAAGAGGCAGCAGATCAATGAATTCTCTTTTATCAATGATGTTTCTTTCTCTCTCCCCACTCCCTTCCTCTCTGAAATCAATAAAAATATATTAATAAAATAAGTGAATAAAATTCATGGACCTGTATTGTGTGTTTACATTTCCGTTTACAGACCTGGGCCTTAGATGGTGAATTCTACTTGCCCTGACCCTCCACAGCACAGAGGCGGTGCCATCCACACCAGGGACCCGAGGCTGGCTCTCGAGTGGGTGGCAGAAGGACCCGATGACCATCAGCAGGGAGGGGCTCAGGCAGCTCAGCCTTCGCTCTCTACCGGCTGACACGGCCGAGTGCTTGTCCAGAGCTCTGTAACTGCTAGATCAAGACCAGAAAGCTTTAGGGGAAAGTTATGAGAGAAATGGAAAATGAATGTGCACAATCCAGTCCATTTCTAGGTGACAAGGGCCTTCCCTCTGAGGAGAGCTATCAGCTGTATCAACACAGTGAAAAAAGTTTTTGGAAAAAGTAGCTTTAGCTAAAAATAAACACTGTCATCCTATGACAAGCCCACGCAAGCATGCTGGGATGCATCAATTCTTTCTCTCCTCCCCCAACACTCCACCCCGGCATTCTTTGTTCCTGAGCTATCAACTGTTTATATTTTTGGATTTTACTTATTTGCACACAAAAAAAGACCAAATGGCATTTGCCAAAAACATTATTTTACCACTTTCCTGACAGTGAGGTGGTAATGAGCCAGGGGTCACAAGTTGAAGGCCTGCACAGATTGGAAAATGGGAAACTAATGTTCCTCTCTGCGGGGTGTGCCCCAGCCCCCAGCCCAGGCTCCAGCCTCTCCACTGAGCCACTGGCCCAAAGGAAGACTAGGGGAAGGAAGAGGAAGGAAGCAATGAAAGCATCTCACCTCCAAAACGAAGATATAAATATGATCTCATTTTGTGATTTCAAGATTATGTGCCCCCCCCCCAAGGCCACAGCCAGATCTTTTCATAGAAAGGACAGCTGGGCTTCTCACCTGTTCCATCTACTGGCTGTGCACACAATTTATGTCTTTAAGCTCAAACTTCCTCAACTACAAACTGGAACTAATATAGGTTATTTCTCCCCCTTTTTTTATCCTCACCCAAGGATGTTTTTACTGATTTGAGAAAGAGAGAGAAACATTGATCAGTTGCCTACTGTACATACCCTAACTGGAGATTGAACCCACCACCTAGGTATGTGCCCTGACTGGGAATCAAATCCACAGCCTTTTGGTGTGTAGGACAATGCTCCAACTAACTGAGCCACCAGGCCAGGGCTATAGGTTATTTTCTGAGTGTTGCAGGATTAATAAATTACCATCCATCAAAAACCTTTATAAACTATAAAATACTAAACAAACATAAGTTATCAATTCAGCTAGATCAACTATCATGGAGTCAAAACTTCGTCCTTCTCCATCTTTTTCTCTTCCCAATGCCTCAGTGAGCACTTTGTACATGCTAATTTCCTCTAAGACAGTACACAAACTTAAAGACCTACATTCAGTTTTTATCTACTGTTACACTTCAAAACATGTTTTCTTACTTCAACAATATCCCCAGGCACACAAATTCCTCACATAAAGTTATCCTATATAATAAAAGGATAATATGCAAATTGACTGAAAGGCAGAACAACCAGTCGCTATGATGTGCACTGACCACCAGGGGCAGATGCTCAGCCAGAAGCGGGCTCGTGGCTGGGAGCGCAGTGGTGGTGGCAGGAGCCGCTCCCGCCTCCACAGCAGTCGGATATCCCTCGAGGGCTCCCAGACTGCAAGAGGGCACAGACGGGGCTGAAGGACCCCACTTCCCGGTGCATAAATTCATTTCTAGAGGCTTATAATAGTCTTCCAGATACCCAAAGATTCTAAACTCCCTTCCTTCCCTAGTCTCTTCCGATTCTTGTTTGTAATTTATTGATTCCCTTACCCTAGTCTCTTTTCAGCTTTTACTACAACTTGAAGAACCAGAAGCACATGGGGAAACCTGAGTCGTGTTCCCCTCCCACTTTCCCCCTCTAACCCCCCCCCCCCCCCCCCCAACCGCAAGCTTCAGGTTCTGCATCCACAATAACCAGCCCGACCAGGAGGCAGAGACCCTAGCAAACCTGGGGTGTGCCCAGGCTTCGGCCCCTCCCCTCTCTCCTGGGCACTGCTCTAGCGTCTCTGCCGACATGCTGGCCTGCTGGCCTGGCTGTCACTCTGGTCCTCAGGGAAAAACAGAGGCAGAGAGAGAAGAAGACTAGAGGCTAGTGAGAAATAAATCACTTTTTATCATGGAATGCAGAGAAACATCTCAGAAAGGGGAATTCTCCACGGCCATTAACAATCAGTTCAGGTCAAGAAGATGCCTGAAGTGTTACAGACTCAGCTGCCTTTTCCTATTTAACTAACATCTCCACCCTCCACCTGAATGGTACAACCTGGTGCCTTCTTCACTCTCCTGAGAGCAAAAGACAACAGTCAGACACTAGCTGCTGGAGGCGTTTTCATTCAAAACCCCCAAATGATGCTGTGACTCCCATCAGCTTGACAGAGCTCTTCTGCTGGGCAGGGGTTTAAAATCATTTGGAACTAGAAAATTAAATCAACATTATATCAACCTAAATTTTCTCAAGATGCTAATTCCAAGAGCCCCTCCCTTTGTGCTGCCTGCTGGTACTGGGAAATGGGGAGCGAGACAGCGGAGAGAGAAGTGATTAACGGCTGGAGGGGTTTACATGCCCGTTTTGCCAGCATGGAGAAAGCAGTGAGGTGGGTGGAGCTGAAACATTAAGAACTTGGAAAGGAAGTTTTGTCGGTGAGTGGATAGTCAGAAGGCCTAATGGAAGGAGGATGAGTGAAGCAAAACAGGCAAAGAGAACTAACTTTCTAGAGCTGAGTAAAAATGCTCTGAAACCCTGACGGTAACACTAGAATGAAATTTCCTTTATTCTTTCTCTGTCGTCATGGAGGGTCTGTGTTCAGAGAAAGGAGATGCAGCAGAACAGAAAATCATCTTGCTTTACCATTTCTTGAGAAGGGCCACAGCCTAATAATCACCCATCCAAAGCTTGTTGTAAGAGGCAGGAAGGGAAAGTAGCCACATCAGAACTCACAGATCTAAGAGCTGGAACAACTCTTAAGAGCCGTTTGGTCCTACACTGGCCCTCTCAACAGTGGTTGGCAAACTGTGGCTCTTGAGCCACATGCGGCTCTTTGGCTCCTTGAGTGTGGCTCTTCCACAAAATACCACGGCCTGGGTGAGTCTGTTTTGAAGAAGTGGTATTAGAAGAAGTTTAAGTTTAAAAAATTTGGCTCTCAAAAGAAATTTCAATCGTTTACTGTTGATAGTTGCCTCTGTTGACTGAGTTTGCCGACCACTGCTCTAGCAGGTTAGCAGGGCTAATTGGAGATGAGGCAGCTGAGACCCACAGAAGGCGGGTACTGAATGACAACACCTGCAGTGCAGTGGTATACTCCCTGCCAGCCTCACTGAACAACACAGCCATGACTTACTGATTTTAAGTGGACCAGTGGAAAGACAGGATGCCCACATGTCATTCAACTCTCAAATATTTCCCAGAGTACTCCCCTCTCATAGCAGAAACACCACCGAAATCAGATGATGGCACAATTTCAATAAGCTCACTGTAAGTTCTGTACACTCAACCTTCTACTCCACCTTATCCATGGTAGAAAGAAGGCAGGCTAAAGCCCCTGGTGGCAACTGGTCTCCACACGTCAATGAGCACAGAAAGGCTTTACAAAATCCCAGCCCTACACTCTACCGGCTCTCAACTCCACCACAACGTCCAGAACCTGAAGGCGCCACGGGGAAGGGATCGTGTCTGTCTCATTCAACACTATATTCCTAGTGCCTAGCACGGTGCCTGGCACAAGGGAGGAGCTGGATAAACACATGCTTTTACCAAAAGCAATGGGGGCCCATGTTCTAACTCACGGCCTCGTCTCCCTGTTCTCTAGGCCTTTAGACGCCACAGCTGCTGATTTGGTCCAGGAATGTCCCTTCTCCACTGCTGCCAGCCCTGCCCACCTCCACTGGGAGGGCACAGCAGGACCTGCAGTGTCAGGGGCTGGGACTTTGGGACTGAAGCTCTAGAGACAATGCTTATTGGGGCACTCTTAGGAACACAGGGACGCAGTGTGGGGCCCTTTCTGAGGAGCTCAAAGCAAAATATCTAACATAAAATGCATCTCTAACACATAGCAGCTATAATTACATTGCATCAATGGCGATTTCTGAGCCACTGAAGCTTAAGCCCATTTAACACTATGAATTCAGAAGCAGAAACTTGTTCTCACCCCATAAGAGTCTCGTGGATTTGTAAAAATGCGATCAAACACAAAATCCATATTGGCCATCTTCATTGCCGCCCTACAACAAAGACAGACAGAGCTCAACTCAGTACCAGACGGGAAGCTGAAGCTCAAGAAAAGGCGGGAGGGTCATGTCAGGGGAGGGGAGGGGAGGGGAGGGTCATGTCAGGGGAGGGGAGGGGAGGGGAGGGGAGGGTCATGTCAGGGGAGGGGAGGGGAGGGGAGGGTCATGTCAGGGGAGGGGAGGGGAGGGGAGGGTCATGTCAGGGGAGGGGAGGGGAGGGTCATGTCAGGGGAGGGGAGGGGAGGGGAGGGGAGGGTCATGTCAGGGGAGGGGAGGGGAGGGGAGGGTCATGTCAGGGGAGGGGAGGGGAGGGGAGGGTCATGTCAGGGGAGGGGAGGGGAGGGGAGGGTCATGTCAGGGGAGGGGAGGGGAGGGGAGGGAAAAGTCACCAAACCTGTTCAGGAAGAAGACTCCTCGGATCATCTCGTAGGGATTGGCTCGGGTCCGAGCGCGCCGCATCTCCTCCCCATCCAGGACATCAAACACACTCTGCCCAGAGAGAATCAGAGCCTCGAGGTGAGCATCATCCGCCGGAAAGGGACAGGGCTCTTAAGAGCCTGAGGAGCCCAATGTACAGCGTCCAAAGAGCAAGGCTCTTGCTATCCCCAGCCCTAACGTGACGGCCGTGTGACCCCAGACAAGGTGCTCACTCACTCTGACCTCAACTGCATCACCTGCAAGATGGCGCACAACAAAATGTGAACACGTCCCCGACACATGGGACACGTGGTGAGTGGTCAACAAATGACCGCATGGTTATGCACAGGGCCACCCCTGGCTTCGCTAACCTTAGAGCCAACCTCCTTCTCCACTCCAGCAGCGACTTCCCAAGGGCCTGGGGTCTGATACCAAGGCCCCCCACTGGGCTCACTGAGGGCAAACAAACCGAGACCAGGCTTCCTGGTAGCAGCCACCACACAGCAGGGATCCTTCTCCTTCCTCCAAATTCCTCTCTGATTAAAAAAAGCAAACAGCCTCACTTCACAAGAGCACCAGTCACTATAGATATTCCCAACCCTCTGCCTGTCAAAAAGATGAGCTCTGAGACCAGGCGGCTCCGTTGGTTGGAGGGTCGTCCCGACGCCCTAAGGTTGCGGATTTAATTCCCAGTCAGAGCGCATGCAGAGGTGGCCAATCAATGTTTCTCTCCATCTCTCTCTCCTTCCTTCCCCCTTCCTCTGCCTAAAATCAACTTTTAAAAATAAATAAAAATGAGTAAGCTCTGAGGCCCCGCTGCTTCTCCAACCCATTTCCTCCTCAGTTTCCTTGGCTCTCTCTGTCCCGGGCTATGCACTTCCTGGCCCAAAACTCGGCCACACGATATCAAGGGAAGGTTACTCATCCAACGCCTTAGGAGCCTTCCACCGGCATTTCATTTAGTTCTCAGCAACCCTGAGAATTATTTTCTCCCTATCTTACAGATGAGGACACTCAAACTCAGTGAACCCAAAGCCACTGGCCCAAGGTCACACAGCAAAAAAAGTTGTAAAACTAGGATCTGAATTCAGGTCTATCAAATGCTAAAGAATGATTTCAAACCTTTCATTACACCAGCCAATCTACTCCCCCGCCCCAGCCCAACCGGGATTAGAATGAACCAACCCACTGAGTTTAAGTGGATCCTTTCCTGGCTTTGAACAACACTACGAAGCCGGGCAGTCACCAGGAAAAAGGACACATCGGACCACCAGGAAAATAGCAGCTAAACTCCGCCCCTCCCCCCAAACTGACTCGAAAGAACCAGAAGAGCCCAGACAGCCTTCACACAGTTTTAACTCCAGCGCCAGCCACAGGCCTTACCTTACACTGCAGCACACTGTGAAGCAGGTCTTCCCCACAAAACTCTGTTTCATCTTCAATAATCATCTTCCTCTACAGGGAGAAGAAAAGTCAGTAATGACCATGTGTGCCTGCACGTGGGGGGATGAATGGAGAAACTAGGGTTCCAAATCAGTAGAGAAGGGGCTTGAGTTCCTGCCAAAAAAAATCAATCTCGAGCAGGAACTTGTGAGAAAACCCTAAATCCCCTGGCGAAACTCCAGGTGACTATGAGATGAAGCAGTCCCTTGGGTACTCTGACTAGAGCACCCCATGGATACAGGGTGAATGCCCAGGCTGAGAAAAGCAAACAGGAAGGAGACATTCCAGCTGTCTGTCCCTAGGGCATGGAGGCAGAAGGATGGAGACTACCCGAAATGACAGAAGCCTGACCTCCAACGGGTAAGCCTCTTGCTCTGAGATGAGTATGAATGCACGACACTAGGCACTGACCTGGCAGCTTCACAGAAAACACGGGCTCGAGAGCCTCACAGCAATCCTGTGATGATGGGTGTCAAGTCCAACATCACGTCTGAGTGAGGCCACCTCTACACTATCGGTGCTCAAGCTTGGTGTTCTCAGGTTTTATACTTTTCAAAACCACTGAGGACTTCAAAGAGCTTTTATTTATGTGGGAGACGCATATAGATATATACATTGAGGTTTATTATTAGAAATTAAAACTAAGAACAATGTTAATAAAAATAACATTTTTATGAAAAATATCTATATTTGCAAATGTAATTTAGTGAGAAAAATGGCACTGTTTTCCAGTTTTTCAAACTCCCCAATGTGTGGCCCCGCCTGTGTGGCTCAGCAGTTGAGAATTAACCAGGAGGTCACATTCGATTCCTGGCCAGGGCACATGCCTGGGTTGTGGGTTCAATCCCCAATTGTGCATCACTGATGTATTTCTCTCTCTCTGAAATCAGCAAATATATATTTTTAAAACTTTCTTAATATCTGGCTTAAATAAATGACACCAAGATTCTCCTTTATATTCAATTGGTTGTGAAATTATCTCATAAGCTCTAGAAAACTTACTGGACACTTTGTGAAGGAATGGGAGTGAGAAAACCTTCGGTGTCATTAAGAAAATAACTCACCTTGTAGACCCGTTTGGAAGTGTCTTGGAGATGCCTGGGAGCCCCTAGACTTCAAGTACTACTCTCTAGACCAGCGGTCACCAACTGGTGGTCCGTGACATCCGAAAGGCTGGCAACCGCTGCTCTACACCACACTGACTTAGTAGCTATCTACTTTATTCTTGCAATTTTCCAGAGGGTATTAAACAAATTCCCTCTGTAACAACTCCCTCATTACTTTCTGAGGACAGTTACAGTATCTTTTCATCTACCTGGAACAATGCCCAGCTGTAACCAGTGAAGATAAAAGTTGTGCATTTTGTGTTGTCTTGCAAGCTAAATGACTAGGGGGAAAACACCTATCTGCCATATCTCCCAGGGGCATATCTATAAAGCCACTGAAACAGCTTCTGAACACAGTTTTATTCCTGCCAGAATGGTCCGATTCACATTTTTCACATCTATACAATAAAAGGGCAATATGCTAATTACACCGGATAGACCAGACGTCCTTCTGGACAAAGACACAGTGGCTGTGAGGGCTAAGGCCGGCGGCAGGAGAGGCGGCAGCGCAGGCTGGTCCAGTGCCATAGCCCCTTTCGCAGAGGCAGCACAGGCGAGGCCTCGGTGTGGGCTGGTCCAGCGCTGCAGCCCCTTCCAGAGGCAGGGGGAGAGGGGCTGCAAAATCCTGGTCCCAGTGCTGCCCCTTCCTCAGAGACAGCCACATAGGCAGCAGCACAGGGACAGTCCCAGTGCCATGCCTAAAAAAAGGCTGGATGGGGTGCAGCCTGCTGTGCCTCAACCTCTCACAGCCCTTCCCCCAGCCATCCTGGCCCCAGATTGCCCCCCACCCACCAGTGGGCAGGAGGCAGAGCCAGCACTACGAAGCAAGGGCCAAGGGCCAGCAGCTGCAGCAGGCAGTGGTAGCAGCAGTGGGGTGATGGGGGCGGCGCCTTCCTTGTTGCCTCTCAAAGAGGGAGGCCAGAGGCAGCAGCAGTGGTGGGGTGATGGCAGCCCAGTAGCCTTCCCATGATCAGCCTGGTTGCCTCCTGCAGAGGGAGGCCAGACTGTGACTTAGGCCCCTTCACCCTGGGGAGCGGGCCTAAGCCATCAGTAGGCCATCCCCTGAGGGCTCGTGGACTGTGAGATGGGGCAGGCTGAGCTGAGGGTCTCCCCGCTCAGTGCACGAATTTTCATGCACCAGGCATCTCTGTAGGTATGAACTATTACATACCAACTCAGAAGCGAAAAGTCAGGAGATAAGTGCCAACAATTTTAGGGTACATTTTCCTGAAATCCTACCTTTCCCACAACCATCCAATCATTCATTTCCTCAGTGTCAGGAATTTCAGTGGTACATTCTGGGAACCATGACACTTGCTCACAGGCACTGGGCTACGAACAAAAGAGAGGCAAGTGAGTGAGGTCAGATAAGCCCTCAGAAGAACTACGCCCCAACTCACCAGGGCCCCAAACCATCAAGAGGGACTCAGAGTGGGAAGAGTCTGGGAAGCAGAGGCCAAAGGCAGTTGATAAACAAGAAAATTGAGAGCTGGAATTCTCAAGTTTCACTTCTGAAAGCAAGGTCCAATTCTGGTTTCAGTCCCTAGAAACTTCCCAAACCTTCAAAGTATCTTTCATTTGTTCCAATATTTTTTGTGAACCTATTATGGACTATGTGCTCAGAATGCAGAGTTAAAAAGACATAGTCCTTATCCCAAGAGGCAGTGGGGATACAGAGCAGTGGGGATATGTCTCTGATAGGTAATCACATCAGGAAGACACTAAGCAATGAATCTCACTTCCTGATGCCTTTCAAAGTGTTACTCACAAAATAAATTGGATTCCTCATCTATTCATTCTAAGATAGCACAGAAACTAGCACCTCTAATGAACTACTTCCTAATAATTTCCTTATCAAGCCAAAACAGTGGTTTTCACCCTGCTGTCCATTAGGGTCATCTGCAGCCCTTTTAACAAGTTCTGGTGCCTGGGCCTACCCACAGAATATATGATTCTATTGATCTGAGGTGGGAACTGGGTACAGTGTATTGTTAGAAGTCCCCAAATGATTCTAATGTGCAGCCAGGGCTAAGTTCACTGGGCTAGAGAGATAATGGATTATGAAACTTTAACAGATGGCTAACCTGCATGGCAGCTTTACACATTCCCTTCTGAGCAAGCGTGGAGAACAGACTCACCATTGCAAATTGAAGTTATATGTATAAAGGTAATATTGCATGCCCTGAAAGGCATAAAATGGTATCACAATGCAAGGTCCGGAGGGTAAGCCAACCACCATCAACAGAAAAGATTAAAAAAAAATTACTGAAGCCTTTTGTCAATGAATCCAGGCAGTGAATCATGGCTCCTCTCCTTGGTCAAATCCATCATCTTTAAGCATAAATGGTTGTGATTTATATACTATAAACTCTTCTTTAAAAAAGCAACTCATGCCCAGCCAAGCGTGGCTCAATGGTTGAGCGTTGACCTAGGAACTAGGAGGTCACGGTTTGATTCCTGGTCAGGGCACATGCCCAGGTTGCAGGCTTGATCCCCAGTAGGGGGCATGCAGGAGGCAGCTGGTCAATGATTCTTTCTTATCATTGATGTTTCTATCTCTCTCTCCCTCTCCCTTCCTTTCTGAAGTCAATAAAAATATATTTTCTAAAAAACACCCAACTCATATACACTTTGAATACTCCTATAGAGACAAAAAGAATACTTAATCTCCCCATAGAAGTCTAAATAATAAAGCTACCTGCAAAGTGGACTCTGTCTTGCACTCTCCCTCCATCCTGAGCTACAGAAATCACTAAGCACCTTCCCTGTAGTGACTCCAGGAATGGGTCACCTCAGGCCACCCAGATTCATCTGCCTTAAAGAAGTGACCATCATTTAACAGTTAAGCCACACATTCAGAAAAACTGAATTATGGTAGATAGTAATTAGAACAGCTTTGTCTCAAAAAGGAATTTCAATAGCATGTCTCCATTAAAAGTAGAAATTTTATGGGCAAATTTCTTATCTCAAGTTTAGCAGTTAGTTCTAATTCTGTCCCACTGAGAGAATTGGGACTTTTCACTTGTTTTCACACAAATGAGGACACAGAAAGCACCAGGCATTTCTGAGGTAAAAACCCACATCTAGCACCCAATTACAAATATTTGCCCTATTCTGCACTGTCTCATCTGCTATCCTGCTGGTCTCGTCTCCTCACAGCTACAAGGCAACACAGTAGGACCACTTTAGAACCCATTAGCTCTTGGCTTGTCAGCTTCTTACTGTGAAGCCTTATTAGGCTTTTATCATGCACAGGTTGTTGGGAGATTTTCCTGAACTGAAACATCAGAGAGACAAATAAAATATCAATCTTCCAGAGTTCAGGACCACATCTGAAGCTAAATTACAGCAACTACGTAGAAGACTAGATATTTGTTTTCTATTTCCTCTAGTTTCAACTCCATAATGGTAATATTACATCATTATTTTTAGGGGCTTTTATTAACTTACTTCAAATCCTTTGTGGAATAAGGTAAGACATAAATAAATGGATAAAAATAAAGTCTCAACATTATCTGCACCGTGAAAAGGAGTAAGAGTCTCTTTAGGTATTCAGGGTAAAACAAACAGGTACCCAAGTAGGTAAGCAGACTAAATCCACAATGAAAATGTCATATGGCATAAACAAACACCTATTTAGAGGTGCAAGGACCTTACATGGCACCTAATCCAATCACTGACACAATGGGAAAGTGGGTCCTCAATCAGCCACTTGAACCTTTTCAGCAGAAGAAGTTCACTACCTTGTGAGGTATCCGGTGGTGGAAAGCTGTATTAAAGTTCTTTGTAAAGGCAAACCCTGCCTTCCAGTATCTTCCACCCACTGGTCTTAGATAGTCGTATATGAAGCAACAGGAAACAAATCCACAGCCTATCATTCTCCCTCCCCCAGACTTGTTTTCCATTCTGGACATCCCCAGAACCTTCCATGTAAGAAACCAGTTCAACCCCACTAACCACCCTGATCAAACTGCCTCTGGAGACTTCTAGTGTGTCAATATGCAACTTAAGGGCATGCACCCAAAAACACAAGTGGCGTTCTGCCTTCTCCTCCCCTCACCAGTTACCTCGGGCTCATCTCGCCAGTCCACATTCAACTCCTGTTCAAAGCCTTGCAGCGTCAGACCCAAGCCTCTTCGACCTTTCTGGTTAGAGGCCTCAACGATGTCCTTCCGACCCTGGCTGTATTTACCCAATCCTTCACCTTCCCTGAAGCCCATCTTCGCCTGAAAGAGAGAAATGATGGTACATTTATATAAACAAATAGATAAACTGGAGCGTTTTATACAGACAATTATGTAGCCCCTATCATGTGTCAGACATTCTGCTAAACCTGAAGAAATATAAAAAAGTAAGGCCTCACCCAACTGGTAAGGTTCAGTAGTAGAGTCTCGACCCATGAACAGGAGGTCACTGGTTTAAATCCTGGTCAGGGCACATGCCCGGGTTGTGGGCTCGATCCCCAGTAGGGGGCATGAAGGAGGCAACCAGTCCATGATTCTCTCTCACCACTGATGTTTCTATCTCTCTCTCCCTCTCCCTTCCTCTCTTTCTAAAGTCAATTTTAAAAAAAGATTTTAAAAAGTAAGGCCTAAAGTTTTCCTTCTAGCCTAATAAAGAAAAGAAGCAGAAGTAAAAAACTGCAGTTTAACGGTGGGCCCAATGGTTGTCTATTTTGGAGGTGAAAGTCTAGGACAGCCAGAAGCTGGATAAATGAGAAGAGACCTCACAGCTGAAATTAAAAGTACCAAAGGTACCTAATGAATGTCATTGGACATTTGTACAACTTACCCTTCCAGCTGTGTCTGGTTAAGTGAGAAGTAGATTTACCGTAGAGCTGATAAAAGAGAACGTAATTTGACACTAAAAAAAGGAAAACCAAGATGGCGGCATAGGTAAAGACATAGGCTTTTGCCCCGCACAACAATTACGAGAATAGAACTGAAGGACAGAACGGACACTGTCCAGAACCATGGGAAGGCTGGCTGACTGGCAGATCTGAAATTAGAGGGTCACAGAAGTGCACACGGATAATCAGAGCCTCTGCAAAGCCCAAGTAAGGCGGAGACTCCCGCGCACAAGAGGACAGGGTGTCTGAGCCTGGCAGGGGTGCTCTGGAGGAAAGGAGACAAAAACTCCAGGCTGTGCAGAACCCAGTTCGGTTTGCACTCAAAACTTGGGGGAACCAGGCCCTTACGGGTAGAACCTGGATTGCAGGCAGAATCCCAGGGGAAAAGCCAGAGACAGAGCTCTGTAGGCGTGCTCGTGAGTGTGCAGAGAGGGAACAAATGGGTCGCTGGCTGTGTCTGTTAGGAGAAAGGAGATCTGGCCAGAGGCGGAGCTCCAGGGGCGCGCACGAGTGCTCACGGTGAGGGTGTTCTATTGACTGTGTGGCTGGCGACTGGCGGTAGGGAAAAGGAGTTCCAACTGCACTGAACCCAGGTGCCAGGCGAAAATCTGAGATTCCAGATCCATTGGAGACTGGACGTTCTGGTGGCAGGCAAAACGTGAGGGCACCTTTCTCACAGAGGTGCCTGCAGCGATTGCCTGCAGACACTAGGACCTGGCGACCTCGTGGGCCAGGGCTGACTGGAAGCCAAGGCTGTTGGCTCCACCCTGAAACTCCGCCCCACTCTGAAACTCTGCCCCATCCAAACTGAGCACAGAGACTTTGACAAGTTTGCAAGCCCAGGCGCAGAAGGCTGTCTCCTAGAGTAGACACAGCTGATCCTCACAGTCAGTTGGCCTGAAAGTCAATTCCTCCCAGTGATACCAACAACAAACAAGACTTATCTGCAACAAGGCTGTATACACAGTCCACAAAGTGATGCACCAAGAGTGTACACCTCAGGTAACAGGGGAGGCCGAGACACCTAGCACACAAAGCTACCCAACCAACTCAGGGAAGCAGTGAAAATGGGGAGAGAAAAAAAATATCGCAAACAAAAGAAATGGAGGAAAACAAATGACTGGATATAGAGTTCAAAACCACAGTGATAAGCTTTTTCAAGAGGCTCCTAGAAAAAGCCGATAAGCTCAGCGAGAACCTCGAAGATATGAAAAAGGACCAGCTAGAAACTAAACATACACTGACTGAAATAAAAAATATTTTACAGAAACCCAAAAGCACACTAGAGGAATGCAAGAATCAAGTCAAAGATTCGAAATACCAAGAGGCCAAAAACACTCAACTGAAAAAGAAAAAAGAATCCCAAAATTTGAGGACAGTGTAAGAAGCCTCTGGGACAACTTCAAGCGTACCAACATCAGAATTATGGGGGTGCCAGAAGAAGAGAGAGAGCAAGATACTGAAAACCTATTTGAAGAAATAATGACTGAAAACTTTCCCCACCTGGTGAAAGAAATAGACTTACAAGTCCAGGAAGCGCACAGAACGCCAAGCAAAAGGAATCCAAATAAAACCACACCAAGACACATCATAATTAAAATGCCAAGAGCAAAGGACAAAGAGAGAATATTAAAAGCAGCAAGAGAAAAACACTTAATTACCTACAAGGGAGCACCTACATGCTTGTCAGCTGACTTCTCAACATAAACTATGCAGGCCAGATGAGAATGGCAAGAAATTTTCAAAGTGATGAATAGCAAATACCTACAACCAAGATTATTCTACCCAGCAAAGCTATCATTCAGGATTGAAGGTCAGATAAAGAGCTTCACAGATAAGAAGAAGCTAAAGGAGTTCATCAACACCAACCAGTATTATATGAAATGCTGAAAGGTATTCTTTAAGAAGAAAAAGGAGAAAAAGATATCTGCTTCAAACTAGAGCATGGATGGAACTGGAGAACATTATGCTAAGTGAAATAAGCCAGTCAAAGAAAGATAAGTATCACATGATCTCACTCATTTATGGAATATAATGAACAACATAAACTGATGAACAAAAACAGATCCAGAGACAGAAAAGCATTGACTGTCAAACCTCAGAGGGATGGTAGGAGATGGCGCAAGTAAGGGGAAGAGATCAACCAAAGGACTTTTATGCATGCATATAAGCCTAATCAGTGGACACGGACACCAGGGGGGTGAGGGCATAAATGGTGACGGGGGAAGAGGGAATTGGAAGGGGTAATGGGTGATGAGGACACATATGTAATACCTTAATCAATAAAGAAATTTTTTAAAGGAAACAAAAAAAAAAAAAAACAGAGAAAAGAGAACATAATTTAAAATGGAACTTCTTCAGATTCTTGCTAAAATGTATAGCTGTATCTTGTTTTGACTTGTTTTGTGTCAGCACCCGTGTAATAGTTGGCATGATGTGGTCAGGGCTGAGCCTCACAGTCAGCAAGCCTGAGGACTGAGCCCACCCATGAAAAGGTCACCAATAACCAACATCCAAATATAACAAAAGAACCCACACAACACATACAGTGGACATTCCTAGAGCACCCTGCTCAAAAGACAAAGGAGACTACACAACTGGGTTCCACATGACGCCAACTACAAAAAGGACATCTCACCAAGACTGGGAGTCATAGCAGTCCCATCCAATACACAAAACAAACACAAAGAAACAGCAAAAATGGGGAAACCAAGAAACAGTAAAAATAGGGAAATAAAGAAACAGACCCCAAATCAAAGAACAGGAACAATTTGCAGAAAAAAGAGCTAAATGAAATGGAGGCAAGAAATTTATCAGAAACTGAGTTCAAAGTAATGGTTTTAAGACTGCTCAACAGCCCAGCCGTGGCTCAGTTGGAGTATTATCCTGTACACTGAAAAGCTGTGGGTTTGATGGGCACATACCCAAGTTGTGGGTTTGAGTCAATCAATGATCAATGTCTCTCCCTCCCTTTTTCCCTCTCCCTTCCTCTCTCTCTAAAAGAATATAAACATACCTTCAGGTGAGGATTTAAAAGAAAGAGAGAGAGAGAGAGGAAGAGAGAGAGAGATAATGCTCAACAGCAGAACATAGAAACCATGAAAAACAACCAGTCAAAATGAAGGATTACATAACCCTAACTGGTTTTGCTCACTGGTTACAGCATCGGACCACAGACTGAAGGGTCATGAGTTCAATTTTGGTCAAAGGCAGGTACCTCAGTTGCAGGCTCAATCCACAGTCCTGGTCAAGGTACATGCAGTAGGCAACCAATCAATGTGTCTCTCTCACATCCATGTTTCTCTCTCCGTCTCTCCCCTTACCTTCCACTCTCTCTAAAAATCAATGGAAAAGAAATTTCCTCCAATGAGAATTAACAACAATAAAAAGACATAGCTGAAATAAAGAACATACCAGAAGGAATAAACAGTACATTAGAGGAGGTGTAGGATCTAATCAGTAAATTAGAAGGTAGAAAAAAAACTAATCAGAGCAGCAAAAGGAAAAATAATTAAATAATTTCAAAGCACAAGGATAGTTTAAGGGAACTCTGGGACATGAAATATAATAACATTCATATCACAAGGGCTCCAGAGGGAGAAGAAAGTGAGCAAGGGATAGAGAACTTGTTTGAAGAAATAATGACAGAAAAATTCCCTAATCTGGTGAAGGAAAAAGTCACTAAGTTTCAGGAAGCACAAAGAATCGCAATCAAGATGAACACAAAGAGACCCACACTAAGACATGCTATAATGAAAATGGCAAACATTAAAGATGAAGAGATAAAACAACAATGAGTTATCAACTCACACCTGTCAAAATGGCTACCATCAACAAATGACAAGTGCTGGTGAGGATGTGGAGAGAAGGAACCTTAGTATACTGCTGGTGGAAATTCAGAATGGTGCAGCCATATGGAAAACAGTATGAAGTTTCCTCAAAAAATTAAATAGGAACTGCCATTTGACCCAGTGATCCCACTTCTAATGTATCCTAAGAAATCCAAAACACCAATCATAAAGAACATATGCACCCCTAACAGCTAAAATCTGGAAACAGCCCAGGTGCCCATCAGTAGATGAGTGTATAAAAAAGTTGTAGTACACTTATACCAATGAATATTATGCAGCAGTAAAAAAGAAGGATCTCTTACCCTTGGAGACAGCATGGAGGGAGCTGGAGAGTATTATGCTAAGTGAAATAAGCCAGCCAGAGAAAGACAAGTATCACATGATCTCACTCATATGTGGAATCTAATGAACAGAATAAACTGATGTTAGAAACAGAGACACAGAAACATGGAACGGACTATCGAATCTCAGAGGGAACTCAGAGGGTAAGTGGGTGGGAAGAAATCATCCAAAGATACTGTATGCATATATGCATAACCCATGGACACAGAGAATAGGGTGGTGAAGGCCTAGTTTGGGGAGCAGGGCAGTCTGGAAGGAGCCAAAGGGGGGATATATGTAATACTTCCAACAATAAATATTTAACTAAAAAAAAAAAGACACAGAGATAATCTTAAGGGCAGAAAGAGAGAGACGGTCAGTTATCTACAAGGGAGCGCCCATAAAGCTGTCAGATTTCTCAACAGAAACACTACAGACCAGAAGGGAACAGCATGAAGTATTCAAAGTAATGAAAAGCAAGGATCTGAAACCAAAACTACTCTATCCAGCAAGGCTATCATTCAAAATTGAAAATGAGCACAGCCAGTATGGCTATGTGGTTGAGCATCAAAACATGAACCAGGAGATTACAATTCAGTTCTGAGTCAGGGCACATGTCTGGGTTTCAGGCACAATCCCCAGTAGGAGTGTGCATAAGGCAGCAGACTGTCTCTCATCATTGATGCTTCTAGCTCTCTCTCTCTCACTCCCCCTTCCACTCTCTGAAATCAATAAAAACATCTAAGAAATGTGTTTTAGAAGAAATTGAAGGTGAAATAAAGAACTTCCCAAACAATAAACAGGCAAAAGGATTTTATTGCCACCAAACCAGAACTGTAAGAAAGGTTAAAAGGAGCGTTGTAAGAAGAAAGAGAGAGATAGATAAGTAAAGAATAAAAATAGTAATAAATAAGAACCTATTAATAACATTACATGCAAATGGATCAAATGCCCCAATCAAAAGACATAGGGTAGCTCAAAGAATAAGAAAACATAACCCATATATGAGTTGTCTATAAATAATACACCTCACAACAAAAACTCACATAGGATGAAAGTGAAGGGACAGAAAAAAATTTTCCATGCAAAAAATAAAAAAAAAAAATTCCAAGAGACAAAGAAGGTCACTACTTAATACTAAAGGAATCTAACCAGCAAGAGGATATAACCCAGGTAAACAAATATGTAACAAATATAGGAGTACCTAAATATATATTTAAAAAATAAACTATTGGAAGACTTTCAGGGAGAGATTAACAGCAATACAGCCATAGTAGGGGAGTTTAACACCCTACTTTTATCACTGGATAGATCTTCCAGACCAAAAAAAAAAAAAAAAAAAATCACAAGGAAACAGCAACCTTAAACGGCACATTAAATCAGATGGATTTAATATTTACAGAACATTTCACCCCAAAGCAGCAGAATATACATTCTTTTCAATATGCATTGAACATTCTCAAAGATAGACCACATGTCAGGACACAAAATAAGTCTTACAAGTTCAAGAAAACTGAAACCATATCAGTTTTCCTCTCTTCTAGATCACAGTAGCATGAAACTAGAAATTAACTACAATAAAAACACTCAAAAGCATTCAGACACATGGAGGCTAAATGACATGTTATTAAATGAAATAACAATGAAATCAATGAAGAAATAATAAACTTTCTGGAACTAAATGAAAATAAACACCCAAAATCTATGGGACATAGCAAAAACAATCCTAAGAGGAAAAGTTCATACATAGTAACAGGCCTACCTAAAAAGATACAAGAAACTAAAATAACTAGAAAAAGAACAATAAGAAAAGCCTAGAGTGCCTGGCCAGTGTGGCTCAGTTGGTTGAGCACCACCCCACGCACCAAGAGATTGTCATTTTGATTCCTGGTTAGGGCACATGCCTGCTTGTGGGCTTGATACCCAGTGGGGGGCATGCAGGAGCCAGCCAACAGATGATTCTCTCCATCAGTGTTTCTCTCTCTCATTCTCCCTTCCTCTCTCTATAAAACCAATAAAACATATATATATTTTTTAAAGCCCAGACCTAGAAGAAGGAAGGAAATAATAAAGATTAGAGTGTGAAATAAATAACATAGAAACAAACAATACAAACAACCAATGAAACAAAGAGCTGATTCTTTGAAAATATAAACAAGATTGACTAACCTTTAGTTAGACTCATCAAGAAATAAAGAGAAAGAGCCCTAATAAATAAGATCAGAAATGAAAGAGGCGAAGTAAAAACTGACATCACATAAATACAAAGAACTACAAGAACATACTATGAACAACTATATGTCAACAAATTGGACAACCTGGGTGAAATGGACAAATTTCTACAAACATACAATCTTCCAAAACTGAATCAGGAAGAACCAGAAAACCTGAATCGACCAATAACAACCACTGAAATTAAAGCAGTAATAAAATTTTTTTAAAGCTCCAGCAACCCCGGCTGGTGTGACTCAGTGGTTAAAGCGTCAGCCTGCCTAGGCACTGAAGGGTCGCAGGTTCAATTCCAGGGTAAAAGCACGTACTTTGTTGCAGATTCCATCCCCAGCCCCGTTTAGGTTAGGTGCAGGAGGCAACCAATCAATGTGTTTCTCTCCTAGATTAATGTTTCTCTCTCTTTCTCTCTCTCTTTCTGTCTGTCTCTGTCTCTCTCTCTCTCTCTCTTTCTGTCTCTCTCCCCACTTTGTCCCTCCCTAAAAATCTATGGAAAATATATCCTCAGGTGAGGATTAAAAAAGAAGGAAACCAAGATGGCAGTATAAGGTATACACCTGTATACCTTACAACCACACCAAAGCTACAACTACAAGACAAAACGACTATCACCCAGAACCACAGGAAAGCTGGCTGAGTAGAAGTTCTACAACTAGAAGGGGGGAAAAAAGCACATTGAGACCGGGTACGAGGTGCAGAGGCACAGAAGAGCAGAGGTATGGAGGCATGCAAATCAGGCTGGCGACTGGGTGCACTGTTTTTTTCAATCTGAAGAGAGATACAAGCTCCCGAATGCTCTGAACTCCAGTTTCTGGTGAGAATCTGGAGACCCAGACTCTCACAGGGAGAAACTGGACTGTCTGGCATCAGGTTGGAAAGTGAGGGTGGCTTTCTGACAGAGGAGGTCGCAGGAATCACTGCTTACTGTGCTGGGGCACAGGATGCGGCGACATGGAGACACAGAGAAGACTGACTGGCAGCCATTGCTGTTTGCTACATCCTGGTGATTCCCTGAGACCCTGCCCCACCCAATTTACAAGCCACCCAATTTATAAACCCACCCAAGCTGTACGTAGCAGCTTTTGCATATGAATGGCCTATTCTTTCCCAGCTTAACTTAAACTGCAGCTGAGTCAGAGAGCTCCAAAACTTCCAAATTCTAAACAAAGAGGAGAAATCTGCAGATCTCACTATAGCTCCTGCTGGGTGGCCTCAGGCAGTAGCTGATTTGCACCTCCTTGGAGATCCAGGAGCCAGTATACCTAGTGGTCAGCGTGAGATGATACCAGACTTCAACTACTCACATCCTTAAGAGACACACTCAAGAGGCAGACTCAGTGAGCACCAAAGCCCCATACAGGTGCCTCCAGCACAGCAGTTCTTCCATTATAGACACAGCGTGTCCTCACAGCCAACTGGCCTGGAGGTCAATTCCTCCCAGTGTACCAACAGCAATCAAGGCTTAACTACAACCAGACTATTCACCCAGACCACAAAGGGGAGCACCAAGAGGGTCCACCTCAGGTAACTGGGGAGGCTGAGCCCCTGGGCCCTATAGGACACCTAGCTCACAAAGCCACTCCATCAACACAGGGAAGCAGCCAAAATGCAGAGACAAAGAAACATGTCATGAATGAAAGAAATGGAGGAAAGCAAACTACTGGTTATAGAGTTCAAAACCACAGTTATAAGGCTACTTAAGAATCTTCTAGAAATCTCCAAGAAATGTAGTAAGACCTATGAGAAACTTAGTGATACCTTCAAGGATCTTAATGAGAATGCCAAAAAAATGGAAAAGGACCAGTCAGAAATTAAGCATACACTGTCTGAAATAAAGAATAATATACAGAAATTCAACAGTAGACTAGAGGACCCCAAGAATCAAACCAAAGATCTGAAATATGAGGAAGCAAAAAACACCCAACCAGAAAAACAAAAAGAAAAAAAGAATCCAAAAATATGAAGATAGTGTAAGGAGCTTCTGGGACAACTTCAAGCATACCAACATCCGAATTATGGGGGTGCCAGAAAAAGAGAGAGGGCAAAATATTGAAAACCTATTAGAAGAAATAATGACAGAAAATTTTCCCTATCAAGTGAAAGAAATAGACTTACAAGTCCAGGAAGTACAGAGAAACCCAAACAAGAGGAATCCAAAGAGGACCACAACAAGACACATCATCATTAAAATGCCAAGGGCAAAAGACAAAGAGAGAATCTTAAAAGCAGCAAGAGAAAAACAGTTAGTTACCTACAAGGGAGCACCCATACAACTGTCAGCTAATTTCTCAACAGAAACTATGCAGGCCAGAAGGGAGTGGCAAGAAATATTCAGAGTGATGATTAGCAAGAACCTACAATCAAGGTTACTCTACCCAGCAAACCTGTCATTTAGAATTGAAGGTCAGATGAAGAGCTTCACAGATAAGAAAAAGCTAAAGGAGTTCATTACCACCAAACTGCATCCCCGCATCCTGAAGGGTATTTTTTAAGAAGAGGAAGAAGAAAAAAGGTAAAGATAAAAATTAGGAACACACACAAAAAAACTTAGGGACAACAAGTGACAACAAATACCTATCCATCAACAAGTGAATCTAAAAATCAAGTGAAGCCGAAACTGGTTTGGCTCAGTGGATAGAGCGTCAGCCTGCAGACTGAAAAGTCCCAGGTTTGATTCTGGTCAAGGGCATGTACCTTGGTTGTGGGCAGATCCCCAGTAGGGGGTGTGCAAATGGCAGCTGATTGATGTCTCTCTCATTGATGTTTCCAACTCCCTATCCCTCTCCCTTCCTCTCTGTAAAAAAAAATCAATTATATATATATATATATATATATATATATATATATATATATATATATATATATATATATCAAGTGAATAAAAAATCTGATGAACAGAATAAATTGGTGAATATAATAAAATCAGGGGCATAGAAAGGAAGTGGACTGACAATTCTTGAGGAGAAATGGGCGTGGGGGGGTGCGGGAAGAGGCTGGACAAAAATCTTACACCTATGGATGAAGTCAGTGGCGGGGGGGAAGGGCATAGGGTGGGAGCGGGGGGCTGAACCGGGTAGAGCTATGGGGGGGAAAAGAGGAACATCTGTTAAAAATTTAAAAAAAAAAAAATGGAGAAGAAAAACTCCCAGCAAACAAATGCTCTGTACTGGATAGTTTTATGGGAGAATTTTACCAAACACTCCAAGATCTAACACCTATCTTCCTCACACTATTCCAAAAAAATTCAAGAGGAAGAAAGACTTCTAAGCTCTTTTTACAAGGCCAGCATTATCCTAATTCCAAAACCAGATGACACTCCAAGGAAAGAAAATCACAGGCCAATATCCCTGACAAACATAGATACTAAAATCCTCAACAAAATATTAGCAAACTAGAGGCCTGGTGCATGAAATTTGTGCATAGGGGGCTGGGGTCCCCCTCAGCCCAGCCTGAACCCTCTCCAATCCAGGACCCCTTGGGGGATGGGATTGGACCTAAACCAGCAGTCGGACATCCCTCTCATAATCCTGGACCACTGGCTCTTAATTGCTCACCTGCCTGCCTGCGTGGTCGCCCCTAACTACCCACCCCCACCGGCCTGATCGTCCCTAACTGCCCTCTACCCCCCCCCCCGCCCATTCCCCCCAACCCGCACTGGCCTGATCGTCCTGCACTGCCTCTGTGTGCTGGCCTGGTCGCCCACAACTGCACCGCCCCCAACTGGCCTGATCACCCCAACTGCCCCCCAAACTGGCCTAGTTGCCTCTTACTGCCACCCCTGCCAGCCTGGCTGCCCCCAACTGTACGCCCCTGCCAGCCTGGTGGCCCCTCACGGCCCCTCACCAGCCTGGTCACCCCACACAGCCTACTGTTCAGCTGCTTGGTCATCCCTCACTAACCCCCTGCTGCCTGGTCGCCCCATGCAGCCTGCTGCTCAGTCACTTGGTCGTCCCTCACTAATTCCCCTGCCGGCCTGGTTGCCCCATGCAGCCTGCTTGTTCAATCATTTGATCATCTCTCAATAACCCCTCTGCCAGCCATCTTGTGAGGGCATGAAGTTAATTTGCATATTACCTCCTTATTATATAGGATAGGACCCAGCAGTACATTAAAAGATCATACACCAGGAACAGTGGGATTTATTCATGGATACAAGGCTGATATAAACATGGGCAAATCAATAAATGTGATATATCACATAAACAAAATGAAGGATAAAAATCATGTGATTATATCAATAGATACAGAAAAGCAAATTACAAAATCCAGTGCCCATCCTATATAATAAAAGGATAATATGCAAATCGACCAAACGGTGGAATGACTGGTCACTATGATGTGCATTAATCACCAGGGGCAGACGCTCAATGTAGGAACTGCCCCTGGTGGTCAGTGCGCTCCCACAGGGTGGGGAAGGGGGTCGCCACTCAGCCACAAGCCAGGTTGATGGGGCTAATGGCTGGCAAGCAGAGTGGGCCTAAGCCATCAGTCGGAATTTCCGAGGGCTCCTGTACTACTAAAGAGTGCAGGCTGGGCTGAGGGGACCCTCACCCTCCAAGTGCATAAATGTCGTGCACCGGGCCTCTAGTTTATGGTAAAAACTCTCAGCAAAGTGAGAATAAAGGGATCATACCTCAACATAATAAAGGCTATATATGAAAAACCTAGAGCTAACATCATATTCAATGGGCAAAAACTAAAAGCATTTCCTTTAAGATCAGGAAAAAGACAAGGATGTCTGCTTTCACAATTGTTATTCAACACTAGTGGCCCAGTGCACGAAATTTGTTCACATTAAAAGGGAATTGGGGTTGGCGAGTAGAGGGACAGCTGAGCTCTGGTAGGAGACAGGGGACTGCTGGACTGGCCTCCCCAGCCTGAGCGGCCCCAGTACTGCTGGGTTCTCTCCCTGAGCCAACTGCACGGAGGCGGACCACGACATCTTGAAGGGGAAGGACCTGAAAATATACAGCTGCAGTACCGGCTGGACAGCTGAGACTCCCAGAACACCAGCGCCCAGTTGGCGCGGACACGCAGAGTCCAAGGAGCTCTGCACTCCAGATTTCCCTGGGGGTACTTTGGGCGCGAAACTGAGGGGCCTGGCAGACTGGGATAATCTGCGCCTTGGAACTCAAAGCCCGGAGATCTGCGCCTGAAATAAAATCTGTGGCTGTTGGAGGTGGTAAACGTGGGAGAGGGCCCTTGGAGCTGGTAGCAGAGTTAATCCCTAGAGCGCAACCAATTTGGACCTGACAGAGGAGGGAAACCCAGAAGATTTGGGGAGGGTCCTGGCTGCTAAAACAGCAGTCACCATTAGAGAGGCAGTATTGAATAGCACAGGGACAGTGAGATTTTAGTTCAGGCTAAAGAGGACCAACAGACCCATAAGTCAATCTAGAAACACTGCCACCCAGGGGCCCAATCACAAATTGACTCTTGTGTGACACAAGGAATTGATTATATTTTCTCTTCGACTTTGGGAATACAGTCTATTTTCATCTACTCTTTAGTATCTTTTACTCTACCTCAACTTCACCTTTATACCACCACTCTCTTGCTAACCTTTCCCTATTTAGTGCCTTGTTTCCCTTACACTTTTCCCGCTTTAGATTTACCTTCTTTCTTTTTACCCCATTAAAATTTCACCCCACTTATATATCTAATCTCCAACCACCTACTCCAAGTTCATATATACCTCTAGCTTCACTGACTTCACTATCTTAAATTGTTTTTATCCCTGTCCTGCTGTGTTGTTTACTTGACTGTTGATTATATTGCTTTTTTATGCAGGTTTATGAAATTGATTTGCTTATTCTTTTATTTTGATTAGTGTTGTAGGGGTTTTTTATTTTTATTTTTGGTATTGTTTGTTGTTTTGTTGTCCTCACTTGCATTGTTTTCTAGATAGATTTTTGCTTCTGTGTTCCCTCACCTCCCTTGATATTAGTAGTTGTATATAGTTTGTATCAATCTCCAGGTACTTGTTGCGGGTTTTGGTTCGGATTAGGGGCTGTGCTATAGGAGTTTTCACCCCACATTTATAGTTTATTCCCTTTTTTTTTTTAACTTCTTCCCCTTTTCCCATTATCATTTTGGCATTCCTGTCTTTCTTTTTGTGAGTGTGTGTGGGGGGGGGGGCTCTTTTTCTTTTTGTGTGAGTGTCTGTGTGTGTCGGGGGGGGGGGGGGTTCCTCTTTCTTTTTTCTCACCTATCACCAAATTTGCCTTTCTCTGGCGATCACCTTTATTTGGAATTACAATTACTTTGACTACATTCCGGTTCAGTGCCTGGTGCGTTGCACCTGGTGGTGTTGTATTTTGTGCCTTTAAATCAACGCAGGAGAGTGAGAAATACATAACCAGATACACAGAGAAGAGAGACCATGGGGAGACAAAGAAACAGCCCACATACGAAAGAAAAACAAGCCTCGCCAGAAAAGGAGGTAAACGAAATGGAAGTTAACAATCTGTCAGAGAAAGAATTCAGAGAAATGGTCATAAGGTGGCTGAAAAGAATGGAAGACAAATTTGATAATATGAGTAAGAACCAAGAGGAATTGAAGAAGAACCAAGAGGAAATGAAGAAGACCCAGGAAGAAATAATGAAGAGCCTAGAAGACATGAAGAAGAGCCAAGAAGAAATTAGAAGTGACATTGCTGAAGTAAAGAACTCAATAGAAAGTATTAAGAGTAGACTAGAAGCAGAAGACCGCATCAGTGAGCTAGAAGACCAGGTAGGAAAAAATAACCAAGTAGAGCAGCTTCTAGAAAAAAAAATTAAAAAGCAGGAGGAGAGCCTCAGGGAACTTTGGGACAACATGAAACAAAACAACATCCGCATAATAAGGCTCCCAGAGGGACAGGAAACTGAGCAAGGAATAGAAAACCTGTTGGAAGAAATAATGACAGAAAACTTCCCTTATATAGGAAAGAAAAAACCCACACAAATCCAAGAAGCTCACAGAGTCCCAAGCAAAATGAACCCCAAAAGACCTACGCCAAGGCACATTATAATTAAATTGGAAAACACCAATGACAAAGTGAGAATCTTAAAAGCTACCAGAGAGAGACAGAAAGTCACCTACAAAGGAACCCCCATCAGACTAACAAGTGATCTCTCAACAGAAACGTATCAGGCCAGAAGGCAATGGAATGAAATTTACAAAGTCATGCAAAGGAAGGGTCTGAATCCTAGAATACTGTACCCAGCAAGGCTATCAATCAAAATTGAAGGTCAAATCAGGAGCTTCACAGATAAAAAAGGACTAAGGGAATTCGTCACCACCAAACCAGCAATGCAAGAAATGCTAAAGGGACTGCTGTAAAAAGCAATAGGAAGTGAAGAAGGAACACAGGGGTAAAGAACAAAACTGGCAACATATAATAGCTATCAATAATAACTTTAAATGTAAATGGTTTAAATGCTCCAATCAAAAGACATAGGGTAATAGACTGGATAAGAAAACACGACCCATGTACCTGCTGTCTACAAGAAACTCACCTCCAAAAAAAAGACGCACACAGACTGAGGATGAAAGGTTGGAAAAAAGTTATTCAGGTGAATGGAAATGAAAAAAAGCTGGGGTAGCCATACTTATATCTGACAAATTAGATCTCAAAGTGAAGGACATAACAGGAGATAAAGAAGGCCACTTCATAATACTAAAGGGAGCAATCCAACAAGAAGAAATAACTCTGGTAAACATACGCACCCAATACAGGAGCACCCAAATACATACAAAAACTCCTAGAAGATATCAAGGGAGAGATAGACAGCAATACAATCATAGTAGGAGACTTTAATACCCCACTATCACCAATGGACAAATCCTCTAAACAAAAAATCAGTAAAGAAACATCAATCCTCAATGACTCACTAGACCAGATGGAATTAATTGACATCTTCAGATCATTTCACCCCAAAGCCACAGAATATACATTCTTTTCAAGTGCCCATGGGTCATTCTCAAAGATAGACTATGTGTTGGGTCATAGGCAAAGTCCCTCCAAATTCAAGAAGATAGAAATCATATCAAGCATATTCTCAGATCACAGCGGCATAAAACTGGAAATCAACTACAATAGAAACAATCCAAAGAAATCAAACACATGGAGATTAAACAGCATGCTATTAAACTATGACTGGGTTACTAGATCAAGGAAGAGATAGAAAACATCATAGAAACAAATGACAACGATAGCACAACAATCCAAAATCTATGGGACACAGTGAAAGCAGTTCTGAGAGGGAAGTTCATAGCTCTACAATCCTACTGCAAAAAAAAAAAAAAACAAGAAACAGTGGCAATAAATTATCTAACCCAACTCAAAGAGTTAGAAAGAAAGTAACAAGAAAAGCCCAGTGTAAGCAGAAGGAAGGAAATAGTAAAGATCAGAGCAGAAATAAATGACATAGAGACCAAAGAAACAATACGGAAGATCAACAAAACCAAGAGCTGGTTCTTTGAAAAGATAAACAAGATTGATGAACCTCTAGCCAGACTCACCAAGAAGCAAAGAGAGAGGACCCTAATAAATAAAATCAGAAATGAAAGAGGTGAAATAACAACAGACCCCATTGAAATACAAAGGATTGTTTAAAAAAATACTATGAACAACTCTACTCCAACAAACTGGACAACCTGGAGGAAATGGATATATTTCTAGAAAAATATAACCTCCCAAAACTCAATCAGGAAGAATCTAAACAACTCAATAGACTAATAACTGTGGAAGAAATTGAAGCAGTCATCAAAAAGCTTCCAGCAAACAAATGCCCAGGGCCAGACGGCTTCACAGGGGAGTTTTACCAAACATTCAAGGAAGAACTAAAACCTATACTCCTCAGACTATTCCAAAAAATTCAAGATGATGACACAATGAAAGAGAATTACAGGCCAATATCCCTCATGAATATAGATGCCAAAATCCTCAATAAAATTCTACAAAATCGGATCCAGCAGTACATCAGAAAGATCATACACCATGACCAAGTAGGATTTATCCCAGGAATGCAAGGATGGTACAATATCCGCAAATCAATAAATGTGATACATCACATAAACAAATTGAGAGATAAAAATCACATAGTCATATCAATTGATGCAGAAAAAGCATTTGACAAAATCCAACACCCTTTCTTGATAAAAACTCTCAAGAAGGTAGGAATAGAAGGATCATACCTCAACATAATAAAAGCCATATATGAGAAACCCACAGCAAACATCATACTCAATGGGCAAAAACTATAACCATTTCCCCTAAGAACAGGAACAAGACAGAGTTGCCCACTCTCACCACTCCTGTTCAACATAGTACTGGAAGTATTAGCCATTGCAATTAGACAAGAAGAAGAAATAAAAGGCATCCAAATTGGAAAAGAAGAAGTAAAGCTATCCTTATTTGCAGGTGACATGATATTGTACATAAAAAACCCGAAAGACTCCATAAAAAGCTAATAGACTTAATAAATGAGTTCAGCAACGTAGCAGGCTACAAAATTAACGCCAAGAAATCTATGACATTTCTATACACTAATAGTGAACTTACAGAAAGAGAGACTAAAAAAGCAATCCCATTTACCATCACACCAAAAAAAATTAAGATACCTAGGAATAAACTTAACTAAGGAGGTAAAAGACCTATTCCTGGAAAACTACAGGACACTAAAAAAAGAGATAGAGGAAGATGTAAACAGGTGGAAGAACATACCATGTTCCTGGATTGGGAGAATCAACATAATTAAAATGTCCATACTACCCAAAGCAATCTATAAATTTAATGCACTCCCCATTAAAATACCAATGGCATATTTCACAGACCTAGAAAGAACTCTCCAAAAATTCATCTGGAATAAAAAAAGGCCCCGAATAGCCACAGCAATCCTGAGAAAGAAGCACAAAGTCGGTGGGATTTCAATACCAGATTTCAAGCTGTATTACAAAGCCACTGTTCTCAAAACAGCCTGATACTGGCACAAGAACAGACATATAGATCAATGGAATAGAATAGAGAATCCAGATATCAACCCAAACCACTATGCTCAATTAATATTTGGCAAAGGAGGCATGAACATAAAATGCAGTCAAGACAGTCTCTTCAATAAATGGTGTTGGGAAAATTGGACAGATACATGCAAAAAAATGAAACTAGAGCACCAACTTACACTAACACAAAAATAAACTCAAAATGGATACAGGACTTAAACGTAAGACGGGAAACCATAAAAACATTAGAGGAATCTACAGGAAGAAAAATCTCAGACATATGCCGAAAGAACTTCTTCAATGATACTGCTCCTAGGACAATAGAAGCTAAAGACAAAATAAACAAATGGGACTACATCAAAATAAAAAGCTTTTGCACAGCTAAAGAAACCATCAACAAAACAACAAGAAAACCCACTGTATGGGAGAACATATTTGCAAATGTTATTAGTGATAAAGGTTTAATCTCAAGCATCTACACGCAACTCACACAACTCAATAAAAGGAGGACAAATGATCCAATAAAAAATGGGCAACAGACCTAAATAGAATCTTCTCGAAAGAAGACAAAAGGAAGGCCCAGAGACATATGAAAACTTGCTCAAAGTCACTAATTATCTGAGAGATGCAAATCAAAACGACTATGCGGTACCATCTCACACCTGTCAGAATGGCTAACATCAACAAATCAACAAACGACAAGTGCTGGCGAGGATGCGGAGATAAAGGAACTCTCATGCACTGCTGGTGGGATTGTAGACTAGTGCAGCCACTGTGGAGAACAGTATGGAGTTTCTTCATAAAACTAAAAATGGAGCTCCCATTCGACCCAGTGATCCCACTTCTAGGAATATACCCCAAGAAACTAGAAATGCGAATTAGAAAGGATATATGTACCCCTATGTTCATAGCAGCACAATTTACCATAGCTAAGATTTGGAAACAGCCGAAGTGCCCATCAGCAGATGAGTGGATTAAAAAACTATGGTACATTTACACAATGGAATACTATGCTGCGGTAAAAGAAGAAGGAGCTCCTACCATTTGTAACAACATGGATGGATTTGGAGAGCATTATGCTAAGTGAAATTAGCCAGGCAGAGAAAGACAAATAATCACATGATCTCACTCATTTGAGGAATATAATGAATGATATAGTCTGATGAACAAGAATGGATCCAGAGACTGAGAAAAGTCCATCAGAATGTCAAACCTCAGGGTAAGTGTCAGGTGGTGGGAGTAAGGGGGAAAGTCAATATATTTGAACTCTTGAACTAAGGTAAGTAATTTATGTTTTTACATCCCTGACAAAGTTTATATAAAGTTATAAAAAAAAATTGGCAGCTAGTTTGAGATTGAATTGACATGGCCTAGAGCTTGTCATCTCCTATGGACACCAGTCCTTAGGCTAGGTCCTCCTTAACCTCCCGTGACACCATAATACCCTTACATGATATTATTCTACAATGTCATTATAATATTTGATATTTGACAACAGCATATTATTCAATTATCCCAAGTAAACTTACAAACTAATTCTTTGAATGTTGGGCAATAATTTAAAAAGGATAGGAAAGGAATTAATCCCTTTCAGAAGGAATTAAGGCACTGGGAAGGCATCCGAGCATTCTATATTGGCTCCTCTTGCCCTTTTTGCCAAGAGGGACCCTCTTCTTATTATCCAAATACACATAGCTGATGCCTGAGCTTTCCGTTCAAGCTGTGGCTGAAGCCTCTGGGCAACTAGCACCATGGATCTGTCTCTCGGCCAATGGTGTGAGCTGGGCCCTCTCTGGAGAAGAAACTTGGGTCACCCGAGATATGTGATCAGTACCGGAATCCCGCCAGCAGGCGAGGGGACCCCAAGGCAGGTGCTGGACATGGAGGCCACGGGGGCACAGACTACAAAGGAGACAGAACTGAACCTCACATCACCCTGTTTGGCCCTGGAGGATGGGTGGTTAGCCAGAGACGGGTAAGATTCCTCAGGGAAGGAACAACCTAAGACAGGCACAGTCACAGAGGGGCCAACAGGAGAGAACTAAAAGATCAACAGAGGTGGGGCACAGACCCTCACCCACAAACCCTGCAGGGGCTTGAATTCTCACCCCTCCTGAGGGAGGTCTCCTACCCCCATGGCTGCTTCGCCTCCCACGCACAACTCAGACCGGGACCCAGGTGGCAGATAGAGACTCAACCAGCAATAGCTGCTCTATATCTAAATTCAGTCTATTACCAGGAATGCTCAGGACCTACTAAAAAATGCAAATATTCCTTTCCACTAGTATTTATAGGGTAAACTAAGATTTCTGCTTGAGTATTAAAATTGACAGTAAAATAGTAATCAAGTTTTCAGATTAATTTAAATTGGCCAAGTGAAATAAGTGACTACTCAAGAAAATTTTAGTGTACTGGACAAAAAGCTTTTCCTAAAACATTAACTAAAATATCTATTAGTAGTTCATCTCACTGTAAAATTGCCTAACATCCAAAGAACCTAAAGCAGTCATATTTGTATGCAAAAATTAAAATTTAAAATTACCAAGACTGCAAGATAAAATTTTCAAAAGCCCCCATTAATCAAAAAGGGGGGGGGGGGGGCGCAGTGGGGTAATATCATGTAAGGAAAAATATCGAGTAAGTAAAATACATCTAGAAAATTCTTAGTCCAGTAAAGTAAATCCCATTTGTAAAACCAACTGCAGGACACCCATGAAAAAAACACACATGATGTCAAAATAAGCCAAAGAAAAATCATTTAGGCAAAAATAAAAAGAATCCCAAGTCTATTTTGCAGAGAGGATCCCTTTGTTAACTTTTGGTCGAGAATGTGTTTGTGTGTTTTCAGAGAACAACTCCAAGACCATGTGGGTTCTGCAACTGTGAGGAACTGACGGATCTGTTCCAGTCACGAGGACGGTCCAGAGATGGCGGACGCTGACAACACCTTGCCATGCTAGCAGTCGGCAGCTGTGCATGGCTGCAAGCAGCCCAGGACCAAACCAAAGAGGATGGATCTTGCATTGCCACAATGTGTCCACCATCTGGATACCATTGCTGACATGTACACATGAAGAACTATTTAACATTGAAACTGGGACTCAGAACAGTTGGACATTAAAACTGAGACTGAAACATTTTTTGTTCTTATACATTTATTTCTAGTATGCAGAGGCAAGATATTTTTTAGGAAAAGAAACAGGGGAGAGTGATTGATATAGAGGCAGGGAGGCATTGAACAGGCTGTCAAGCTACAGGGGGAAGGCTTGGGTGGATGGGAGGTGGATGCTGGGGGAGACAACCGAAGGACTTGTATGCATGCATATGAGCATAACCAATGAATGAAAGACACTGGGGCGGGGAGGGGGGTGGATGGGGACATGTGCTGGGGGGTAGGGGAGGCTGGGGGGAGGATAATGGGGAGGGGGAAAGGAAAACATGTACTACTATTAAATATAAGTTATACTGCAAAAAAAATCAATAAAAAATATATTAAATTGAAAAAAATAAAAATAAATAAATAAAAGGGAATTGGAGGAAATATTTTAATATTGCTATTTGCCCTTTCTCTATAATAGAAGTGCCAGAGATGAAAGAAAATTAGTAAAATGTATATGAAAATCTCCCTCCTGTCAGAGTCTGGGGCACACTGCAGGACCTAGAGTCAAGTCCTTGCCCACACACACTTCGAAAACACAGGAGACCCAGACCCAGCTGGTGCTACTCCTGCCAAGCCCCTCTGGGCAGGGTTGCAGCCTCAGGCCCCCCAGCCAAGTGCTGGGGTGGGGGGCGTGGCCTGAGGTCCCCCATCAAGCTCTTCCTTGCGGAAGGCATGGCCTGAGGTCTCCTAGCCTGGTGCCGGGGCCTGGGGCCTAAGGTTCCCTGTCAAGCCCCACCAGGCTAGCAGTGCGACCTGAGGTCCCTGTCATGCCCTGCAGAGCGGGAGGCATGGCCTGAGATCCCCTCGCCAAGAGGGCCTAAGGTCCCTTGTCAAGTCCCGCCAGGCGAGTGGTTAGGCCTGAGGTGCCTATCAAGCCCTACAGGGCAGGAGGCATGGCCTGAGGTTTCCCAGCCTGGTGCCAGGGCAGGGGGCAAGGCCTGAGGTCCCTGTCAAGCCTCACAGAGCAGGAGGCATAGCGTGAGGTCCCCTAGCCGAGCCGTGGGGCAGGGGGCACAGCCTGAGGTCCGTCATCCCTACCAGGAACCATGCAGCCTCAGGTCCCTGCTGTTTGGTCATGATGTTATGGTACCCCAGATAATTTGCATATTCCTCTAGTATTATTATGATAATACTGGAAGTCCTAGCCATAGAGAACAGACAAGAAGAAAAAATAAAAGGTATCCAAATTATAAAGGAGGAAGTAAAACCACTGTTCTTCATAGATGATGTGATATCCTATATAATAAAACCCTAAAATGCAAATTGACTGAATGGTGGAATGACTGGTTTCTATGAACTGACCACCAGAGGGCAGATGATCAATGCAGGAGCTGCCCTCTGGTGGTCAGTGTGCTCTCACAGGGGGAGTGCCGCTCAGCCAAAAGCTGGGCTCATGGCTGGTGAGTACAGCAGCGATGCCAGGAGCCTCTGCAGCAGCACTAAGGAGCAGTAAGCCAAGCAGTAGAGAGCAGCAAGCAGGCAGGCGGTAAGGAGCAAGGGGTTCTGGACTGTGAGAGATGTCCGCTTTCTGGCTTAGGCTGACATCCCTCTCACAGTCCAAGACCCCTGTGGGGAGCAGGCCTAAGTTGGCAGGTGGACATCCCCTGAGGAGTCCTAGACTGTGAAAAGGCACAGGCCGGGCTGAGGGACCCACTCCCACCTCCAGTGCACCAATTTTGTGCACTGGGCCTCTAGTTATACATAAAAAATCCTAAAGACTCCACCAAAAAAACTACTAGATTTAATAAACGAATTTGGCAATGTAGCAGGATACAAAATTAACATCCAGAAATTAATGGCATTCTTATATATCCTATCTAATAAAAGAGTAATATGCAAATTGACCATACTTCCGCTATACCCACAAGCCACACCCATCTGCCAATCAGGAGCAAATATGCAAAGAACCCCAACCAAGATGGCTGCAGCCACTTAAGAGCAGGAGGGAGGCTTGGGTTTTTCCGGCCCTTGCCACTCAATGCTACAAAGTTTCAATTATAGAAGATAATGAAGGCAGCCACAGAGATAGAGAGAACAGAGGCTAGGGTTGCCCCCAGCAATGGAGGAAGTCAAGCTTCTGCAGTCCTAGTGGGCCTAGGCTTCCACTTAAGGCTACAAAGTTTCAATTATAGAAGGTAAATAAACTCAAACAGAAATGGCTGCCTCCACGGAGCTAGCAGAATGCTTGGCTCCGCTCCAGGCTACAAAGTTTCACTTGATAAATCCCAGATACCAGGGCCTCCACTTGGGTCACTGGGGAGCATGGCCGACCTGCAAACCACCACAGGCCCCATGCTCAGGCCACACCACGCCCCAAAGGAACACCCACCCTGATCTGGAACACCCTTCAGGGCAAACCAGCTGACCCCCACCTGTGCACCAGCCTCTATCCTATCTAATAAAAGAGTAATATGCAGATTGACCATAACTCCAATACATAAGATGGCTTCCCCCAGGTGGACATAAGATGGCCACCACAAGATGGCCAGCAGGGGAGGGCAGTTCGGAGGGACCAGGCCTGCAAGGGAGGCCAGTTGTGGGCGATCAGGCCAGCAGGGGAGGGCAGTTGGGGGCCATGAAGCCTGCAGGGGAGGGAAGTTAGGGGTGACCAGGCAGCAGAGGAGGGAAGTTGAGGGCAAAGAGACTAGCACGGTAGTGGTTAGGGGGTGATCAGGAAGGCAGGCAGACAAGTAGTTGGGAGCCAGCAGTCCTGGATTGTGAGAGAGGTCCCAGATTGGAGAGGGTGCAGACTGGGCTAAGGGACAACTCCCCCCCCCCCCACTACGTGTATGAATTTCATGCACCAGGCCTCTAGTCACTAATAAACTCTGAGAAAGAAAAACTTAAAAAAAACAATCCTATTTATCATTACAACTATAACAACAAAATAAGATACCTAGAAATAAACCTGACCAAGGAAGTAAAAGACCTTTATTCACAAAACTGCAGGACAATGCCCTGGCAAAAGGCAAGGAGACACCTGATTGGTGGGGTTGCTCTTGTATCAAATCGGGCAAAGCAGACATGCAGTCCTTAGTTCATCCTAACTTGAGGCCTGTGTTGGTGGCCAGACTGTTTCATGACTGAGGCACATTAAAAAAACAACAAAAAAAAAAACACCTTGTAGGACACTGGTAAAAGACATAGAGAAAGATACAAAGTAGAGGAAGCAGATATCTGTGTTCATGGATAGGAAGAATTAACATCATTAAAATGCTGTACTACTCAAAGCAATCTACAGATCCAACACAATTCCTATTAAAATACCCACAGCATATTTCACAGATCTAGGACAAATATTCCAAAAATTTACGAGGTGTATGAGTTAATAATTTGGACTTTTTCAATAGATGGAGTTACACATATGTTGGTATATATGCAATTTGATATGTATGCTATTTTGTTGTATTGACAACAAGCTTCAAAACTTCATATCTCAAATTTGCTGAAGGTGTTAACATCATAGATATTTTTACACTTAAAAATGTCGAATTTTGTGTAAAAAAAAGCATTTATGGGAGTTTTAATTCATTACTTTATTTTGAAGAAAAAGTTACCATATACTTTGGGAAGCTTATGGTAAACATGCTCCATCTCAAGATACTTGTGAACGCTGGTTTAAATACTTTAAAAGTGATGATTTGACATGAAGGACAAAGAACATTCAGGTCAACCGAAAAAGTTTGAAGACCAACAATTACAAGCATTATTGGATAAAGATGCGTGTCAAACTCAAAAACAACTTGCAGAAAGATTAAACGTTGCTCAGCAAACAATTTCCGATCATTTACAAGCAATGGGAAAGATTTCAAAGGAAGGAAAATGGGTGCCACATCAACTGAACAAAAGACAAATTAAAAACTGTACAGTCATCAATGAAATGTTGCTTCAATGGCACGAAAGAAAGTCTTTTTTGCGTTGAATTGTGATTGGTGATGAAAAATGGATTTATTTTGAGAATCCCAAATGCACGAAATCCATCATTGGTTGATCTAGGTCAACAATCAACATCGACTGCAAGGCCAAATCGCTTCAGAAAGAAGATAATGCTCTACGTTTGGTGGGATCAGGAAGGTGTGGTTTATTATGAGCTTCTAATACCAGGTGAAACCATTAATACTGATTGCTACCGACAACAAATAATCAATTTGAACCATGCTTTCATTGTGAAATGACCAGAATGTGCCAGAAGACACAGCAAAGTAATTTTGCTTCATGATAACACACCATCACACACTTCAAACCCAGTTAAAGACACCTTAAAAGATCTTGCCTGGGAAATATTAACCCACCCACTCTTCACCAGACCTTGCTCCTTCAGATTACCACTTGTTCCCATCAATGGTACATGCACTTTCTGAGCAGCGCTTCAAAACAAAAAGAAGTGGAAAACTGGGTCTCTGAATGGTTTGCCTCAAAACAAGGAAAGTTCTAATGGGACGGTATCCACAAATTACCTGAAAGATGGGGAAATGTATAGCTAGTGATGGACATTACTTTGAGTAAATCACTTTTGATGTTTCTCTTGACATTATTGTATTTTCTTTGGTTAAAAAAATCCACATTATTAACCGGTAAACTTAGCATATGGAACCCAAAAAGATAATGAATAGGCAAGGACAGTTAAGGCCTATAGCAGCCCAAATCAAGAGACCCAACTGAAAAATTGCTTCATGCAAAACTGAGGTCTTGGAGGTATTATCAACTCCTGGACAGAATCATTTTTTTAAATATCATACTGAACTCTAGAGTCACTAGGCTCAATTATATACCCCCAAAATCAGAAGCCTAAATCTCAAACCCTAAAGATACTTGTCTAATAAAAGAACTCAATCCTAAGATTTGTGTCTATTCCCCCTGTAAGGCGATTACCAGAAGCAGGCCTGAGCAACCACTTCACATGGATGAACTCCAATTGAGCGGTTGCCAACCAGTGGTCTGCGAGGTCTGAAAGGTTGGCGACCGCTGCTCCAATGTGAACAATACCTCTAACTGAAAAGAGAGCCACACTCTACTAAATTTCCGTACAAAAAGCAAATGAAAAACTCACTCCCTAGCATTTCTTCTTCTCATACCAATCAATACAAACTCCCTTCTGGTGCAGCTTTAGAAACCCCACCCAAGTGCCAACGTACCATAAGCTTCTGGGAGACGCTGTTGTACATGGAATAGCGGGAAGAAGTTCCCTCCACAAGAGAGTCTGCTTTGAATGCATCATCAGAGCTGCGTTGCTTCCCCTCAGTCTCACTGTCGGACCCACTGAGGCTTGTGGTAGATACTAGAAAAGAAAGGAAAATATTTAGGTAAGTTTATGGCACAAAATAACCTCTAGAAGTCTAATTTCATTTATCTAACTAATGTTTAAAATATGCATTACACACATGAAGTTCATAAAATGACCCAAAGTCAAATGTATTCTCTAAATCTTACTAACTGTGTAATCTTGGGCAAGCACCAAAAGTTCCTAATGGTACTTGACATACAATGGTGTCTCAAAAATATGTTTTCCTTTCCCTTTTTTGCAATTTCTTTCCCTGCCGACTAAGATGGTAATAATTTCGCCATGGGTAATTGGAAAATGAAATAATGTATTTAAAGGACATTGGTAAGTATAAAATACTAGTGGCCCGGTGCATGAAATTCGTGCACAGGGGGGTGTCCCTCAGCACGGCCTGCACCCTCTCCATCCTGAGACTTCTCAGGAATGTCCCACTGCCAGTTTAGGCCCGATCCAATCAGACCTAAACCAGCAGTTGGACATTCCTCTTGCAATCCATAACTGCTGGCTCCTAATCGCTCACCTGCCTGCCTGTTCGCCCCCAACTGCCCCCCTTGCTGGCCTGCTTGCCCTCAACTGGCCCCCCTGCTTGCCTGCTCATCCCCAACTACCCCCCGTACCGCCTGCTCACCCCAACTGCCACCCCCAGCCGGCCTGATCACCCCCAACTGCCCTCCCCTCCTGGCCTGATCACCCATAACTGCCTCTGACTCAGCCCCACCACCATGGCTTTGTCCGGAAGGTCTCCCAGAAGGTTTCCTGGTCTAATTAGCATATTATCCTTTTATTAATATAGATATTTATTAAAGATATAATTGTCAGACTAAGAATTTCTGATTGTTTAATCTCCTAGTTTCAGTTGTTTTCGCAGTCCTTCAAACTTATAGGTATGAGGATGAGTCCTACAGCATAACCTTGTTGAAAAAGATCTCCAAATAAGACACACCTTAGCAGCTGCCAGAGTTGTAGGTTATGTGATTCCTGGTCAAAAGCAGGAGGACCAAAAGTCTGAATATTCACTGTGACTGGCTCTTTCCCTCTCTTTTATAGATATACTAGAGGCCTGGTGCACAAAAATCGTGCACTTGGGGGGGGGGGTCACTCAGCCCGACCTGCGCCCACTCGCAGTCTAGGAGTCCTTGGAGGATATCCGACTGACAGCTCATCACGGAGAGGGGGGCCTAAGCCAACAGTCAGACAACCTTATCACTGCCACGGAGGCGGGAGAGGCTCCCACCACTGTCGCTACACTTGTCGGCCATGAGCCCAGCTTCTGGCTAAGCAGCGATCCTCCTGTGGGAGCACAATGACCATCAGGGAGCAGCTCATGCATTGAGTGTCTGCATCTGGGGGTTAGTGCGCATCATAGTGACCAATCTTTCCATCATTTGGTCGATTTGCATATTAGCCTTTTACCATACAGGGATGGGTAGCAGAGTTACAGTTTAGGAAGAAAAGTTCTGATGGCTGCACGACAATGTGAATGCACTTAATGCCACTGAACTGTACATCTAGAAATGGTTATAACGGTAAATTACATGTTATCTATGTATGCTTTACCACAAAAAGTACAATAACTAAATTAAAAGTTCATTAGAGGGCTTTAACAGGAGATTCTAAATGATACAAAAAGAATCAGTGAACCTGAATATAAATAAGTAGAAATTACCCAGTCTGAAGATTAAAGAAAAATACAGTGCTCAGAGATCTGGGGGATAGCATCAGCATATTAACATATATCTAATGGTTGTATCCAATGGAGAGGAGAGAAAAAGACACACTTTTTAAAAAGAATGCTCAAAAACTGGTGAATCTACATAACCAAGAATGCAACAAACCTCAAGTAACATTAACACAAAGAGATATGCACCCAGACACATCATTGTCCAGCTGTCGAAAGACAGAGGGAGTCTGAAAGCCGCAAGAGGAAAACGCATCACTACAGCGGGCTGACTTCTCATCTGAAACACTGGAGGCCAGAAGACAGTGGAATGCTGTACTCAATGTGCTGAACAAAAAATTCTAAACCAGCAAAACTGCTCCACAATAATGAAAGTAAAATACATCCTAGATAAAGACAGATTTGTTGTTATCAGAAAGTCATTTAGACTGAAAGGAAATAACACCAGAAAATGACTCAAATCCCTGGGAAGAAAGGAGGAGCACTACAAATGGTAAATATGTGAGTCAATATGAAAGAATGTATAAACACATTTTTTGCTCATTTCTTAACTATCTTAAAAATGTAAGATTATTATTATAAAACAATTATTGTAATACTAGAGGCCCGATGCACAAAATTTGTGCAAGGGGCTCGGCCCTCCCAGCCCTAGCTGCCTTGCCTGGCTCTCACTACCTCGGCCAGCCCTCCAGCCCCTCACAGCCCCACTTTATCAGGAAGGTCATCCAGACAGTCATTCTGCTGTGTGGTCTAATTAGCATATTAGCTCTTTATTTTAGAAGATTGCATTACTGTGTGATATGCGGTAAAAACTTTGTGAAAAGTTGTCAATGATATAAAAAAACAGGAACCATTATTTCTAGGGAAGTATAGAAAGCCATTCAGTGTCATGTGCAACAATAGCCAGATACTTGGAAGGTTACAATTCTTGAGCTACTGCTGCTATAATCCATATGTCTATCTGAGAACTAAAAGTCATTAAATGTAAAAAAAAAGTGATTAAATGTGATAAAGCCAAATAAAATATAAGACTTGCCTTGTTTTACAGTATACACTAGAGGCCCAGTGCACGAAATTCGTGCATGGGGAGGGTCCCTAGCAGCTGCCGACCGCCAGCGGGGGCCTCCCTTCCCCTGACTGGCTGCCTGCCACTGCCGCCTGGTGGTCAGTGCACATCTAACTCCCAGTCAAACTCCCGCCCGTGGGGACAACTTGCATATTAGTCATTTTTTTAGATAGGTATTTCTTGAATATCTTATTTAGCATACAAATTATTTGTTTTTCTGCAGGATCATAAAAACAATTAGCAACCATTAAAAAGCGAGTTTCAAAAGTCATTGAGCATTAAAATACATAACATTAATAAAGTGTAATGACCCAATGCTGCTATAACCATATTACATATATACATACATACATTAGGAAGAAGTTTCCCTTCTTACTTACAATTGAATGCCAACCACTAATGCAGAAGGAATGATGTCATTAGAAATCCACAATTCAGCAGATATCATAATAAAAATTGGTTCAGGAAAGAGTCATCATTGGATGCTAAAACTAGTTGGTAAAAGCTTGATGAGGCGCAAAACATTTACATAGTTTCAAACTTCTTGTTAATTGCAAAGGGAAAAATAGGAACTTTCCAGCCTGTCCAGGTGACTCAGTTGGAGCATCAGTTGGTTTGATTCCCCATCAGGGCACATACCTGGGCTATGGATTCAGTTCCAGCCAGGGCATCTACAGGGGGCAACCGATCAATGTTTTTTCTCCCTCTCCCCCACCCTTCCTTTCTCTCTAAAAGTCAATAAAGAAAAACATATCCTTGGGTGAAATTTTTTTTAAAAAAGTTACTTCACAGCTAAGAAACTTGACACACCCATAAACAGATATCAAAGTTACCATCACTACTGATAGAACAAATTTACTTATGCCCCCACCCCATAAGAGGGACACAGTATCATTTCTATGTAACCTTGACAAAGGTACATAACTTCAATTTAATTATGAGCAAACAACCGCCAAATGCCAACTGAGGAGCATTCTACAAAATGCCTCTAAAGTGTCAAGGTAATGAATGGCAAAGATTTAGGAACTACTCCAGATTACAGAAGACTAAAGAGATGTTACATGATTTGATTATGGCTGGATTGGTCCCTGGATGGACCAGACACTTCTTCCAGTTTTAATGAGGTATAATTAACAAATAAAGCTGTAAGATATTTAAAGTATATAACATGATGATTTGATGTATGTTACACTGTGAAGGGTTCTTTTCATGAGTCAACACATCCATCAACTCGTGTATTTAGCTTTTTTTGTGTGAGAACATCTAAATTCTACTCTCAGCAAATTCCAGTTATACAATATAGAGATGTTACCATGTTATAATTAGATCCTCAGACCTTATTCATTTTAAAACTGACAGTTTGTACCCTTTTACTAATTAACCTCTCTCTGTATCTCCCACCCCCCAGCCCCTGGCAATCACTTCTCTACTCTATGAGTTCAACTCTTTCTTTTTTGGAGTGTTTTTGTTTTTTTTTCCAGTATTTGCCTTTCTCTGTCTGGCTTGTTTTTCTTAGCATAATGCCCTTCAGATTTATCCATGTTGTTGCAAATCACAGGACTTCCTTCTTTTTTTTTAAGACTGAATAATAGTCTAAGTATATATATACTAGAGGCCCAGTACACAAATTTGTTCACCAGTGGGTTCCCTTGGCCTGGCCTGTGGGATAGCGCTGAAACCGACTCTCTGACATCCCCTGAGGAGTCTCGAATTGTGAGAGGATGCATGCCAGGCTGAGGGACCCCACCAGTGCACAATCAGGGCCATGTAGGGACGTGGGAGGGCTCCAGAGAGTGTCTGGCCCATCTTGCTCAGTCCCTATCTGCTGGACCCCAGCAGTAAGCTGACTTACCATTCAGAGCATCTGTCCCCTGGTGGTCAGTGCACGTCATATCGAGTAGTTGAGCAGCCTTAGCATATCATTAGCATATTATGCTTTGATTGGTTGAACAGATGACCAAATGAGTAGACACTTAGCATATTAGGCTTTTATTATATAGAGAAGGATACTAGAGGTGAGATGTGGCCGACCCGGACCTGATCTGGGTGGATCAGGGCCGGGCCTGTTGGGAGGAAGAGACAGCAGCAGGTTGGCTGGCCAGCCTGTCCTAATCAGGGCCCAATCAGGGCTGGGCTGGGTGAAGGGGAGGGGCCACAGGCGACTGGCTAGAAGGCCCTGCTCCAGATTGGTGTTGGGGGGGCCAATCAAGGGTGGAGCAGCCGGGAGTTGCTGCAGGTAGTAACTGCCAGCCTTGTCCCTGATCGAAGTGTGGGGGCCAATCAGGGACAGAGCTGGCTGGGGGGGGGGGGGGCCCTTGGGCTGATTGGAGTGGTAGGGACTTACTGGGGGTCAGGCTGCCCAGGGGAAGGGGCTGTAAGCAGTGGGCCAATTGGTTCAGCCCCCAATTGGTGTTTAGGACCCAATCAGGGACATGGCCAGCTGGAGGGGAAGGGCCGAGGATAGTTAGCTGGCCGGCCCTGCCCTTGATTGGAAAGGGGGACTGGCCGGGGGGGTGGGGTTGAGCCAATGTGGTGTGGGGGCCTATCAGGGGAGGGGCCAACCAGGGGGAGGGGCCACAGGCAGTTGGTCAGCTGACTCCATGCCTAGTTGGGTTGGGGAGCTGACCTGGGGTGAGGCTGGTCAGGGGGAAGGGCTGCAGGAGGTTAGCTGGCTGCCCCCCCATTGGGGTAAAGGGGGTGATGGGATGGCTAGGGGGAAGGGCCAGAGGAGGTTGGCCAGCCAGCCCCACCTTTGATTGGGCCAGTTTGCTGGCCACAGTGGGCGTCATAGTGACTGGTCGTTCCGATTATTACAGCATTCTGGTCGCTGGCTTTTATATATACTAGTGCCACGGTGCATGAAATTCGTGCATGGGGGGGAGGAGGGAGTGTCTCTCAGCCTGGCCTGCACCCTCTCCAATTTGGGACCCCTCAAAGGATGTCCGACTGCCGGTTTAGGCCCGATCCAACAAGGATTAGGCCTAAACCGGCAGTTGGATAACCCTCTCACAATCCAGGACCGCTGGCTCCTAACCACTCACCTGCCTGCCTGCCTAATCATCCCAACTGCCCCCCCCCACCAGCCTGATTGCCCCGAAATGCCCTCCCCAGCCAACCTCATAATCCCCAACTGCCCTCCCCTGCCGGCCTCATGGCCCCCAATTGCCCTCCCTGGCCAGGCTCATGGTCCCCAACTGCCCTCCCCTGCCAGCCTCATGGCCCCCTACTGCCCTCTCCTGCCAGCCTCATGGCTTCCAATTGCCCCCCCTCCACCGCTGGCTTGATTGCCCCCAACTGTCCCCCCTTGCCAGCCAGCTTGCCCCCACTGTCCCCACCCCCGCCATCCAGCTCACCTCCAACTGCACCCCTGCCAGCCAGCTCACCCCCAACTGCCCCCCTGCTGGCCTACTGGCCTCCCTTCCCCCTCTGCCAGCCAGCTCACCCACAACTGCTCCCTGATTGCCCCAACTACCCCCCTGCCAGCCAGCTCACCCACAACTGCCCCCTCTGTCAGCTAGCTCACCCACAACTGCCCCCCTGCCAACCTGCTCACCTCCAACTGTCCCCCCTGCCAGCCAGCTCATCCCAACTGCCCCCAACTGTCCCCCCTGCCAGCCAGCTCACCCCCAACTGCCCCCGTCAGCCTGCTTACCCCCAACTGCCCCCTGCCATCTGCTTGCCCTCAACCACCCTCCTGCCAGCCAGCTCACCCCCAACTGTCCCCCCTGCTGGCATGGTTGACCCCAACTGCCCCCCGCCCCTGCCGCCAGCCTGATCATCCCTGACCGCCTCTGTCTCGGCCTTACCACATGGCTTTGTCCAGAATTATGTCCAGAAAGTCTCCCGGTCTAATTAGCATATTAGTCTTTTATTAGTATAGTTAGATGAATTTCTTAACTTGAAAGCTATTTTCAACCCAATGTAATTTTACCCAGATAAGTTCTCAGGCAAACCCACTCCAATTTGGAAACAGACTGTATCTCAGAAAATTTTATTAAATTTATTCATATTCCGCCCGGCCAGTGTGGCTCAGTAGTTGAATGTCAACCTATGAACCAGGAGATCACAGTTCAATTCCCAGTCAGGATACATGCCTGGGTTGTGGGCTCAATCCCCAGTATGGGGTATGCCAGAGGACGCCAATCAATGATTCTCTCTCATGACTGATGTGTCTCTCTTTTTCTCTCTCCATCCCCATCCTTCCTCTCTGAAATCAAAAGATTTTTATTTTTAAAAATGTATGCATATTCCCATTAAAATGGTACTAATTGCAAGCAAGGAAAACTGCAGAACAGGAAACGAGGGTGGTGGTGTTCAAGGCTTGAGAAGTTATGTAATGCTCAACAGTATACACATCTCATTAATAAGTTACTGTGCTTGAGAGAAGGCGAGGAGGAAGAAATTAACCAAAGAACTTATATGTATATGTGCATAACCCATGGACATAGACAACAGTGTGATGAAGGCCAGGGGATGGAGGGGCTCAATGAAGGTAAAAAAAGGGGGACATCTATAAAATTTTCAACAATAGAGGTAAATTTTTTAAAGGAATAAATCATTTTTCAATTTATTGTATTACTCTTTCAAACACTCATTAGTTAGAAGGATATAATTCCTTATTAGTTAGACCTAAATATTTAATAAACTGAAATGTTAGGTATTTCTTTTGGTCTAGCAGCAAGGTGAGAAAAGTCAGTGGCACTGAGGGTCCAAGACCCAAGAAAATTTGAGAAGCTCTGCTCTATGTATGGAATAGATATGTCACCCAGACACATTGTCAAATGAATAACGGAAGAGCGAGGCCATATGCATGAGCACAGAATCCTCCCCTCTGTGAACTGATCCATCCACTTCCCTATGAGAATACAAACTTGCTGAGGGTTGACATCTGAGAGGAGGGAAGCCTTCCCCCACACCCAAGCTTGATTCTCCTTTCCACTGGGCTCCAGCAGCACCAGCATCACATCATCAGCACACACTCACCATACTGCCTGAGAACCACTTATTTGGACAGGGTCACTGCTAAAGATAAAGAACTGCATCACAGTCAATTTCCTATCTCCCACACTTGGACTGAGGCTTGCAACTTAACAGAAATTAATTAAGTGCTCACTGTAGCGAATTTAAGTGACACTCATCTTATTGCCACTTTGCTAAGCACCTACTGAGTATACAGCTCCTTAAGATATTTCCTCTGGCCCTGGCACAGTAGCTCAGTTGGTTAGACTTTTGTCCCCATATGTCAAGGTTGTGGGTTTGATCCCTGGTCAGGACATATACAAAAATCAACCAATGAATGCATAAATAAGTGAACAACAAATCCCTCCCTTCCTTCCTCTCTCTAAAAATCAATCAATAAATTAAAATTTTAAAATAACTTATTTCCTTTTACACCACCTCGTACAAATAGTCCAAGTACAAATGGTAAAAGTTCAGTCCTTAGAAGCATCATTACATTTGTTCAAATCCTAGAGTACACAACACCAAGAGGAAACCCTAATATAAACTACTAGTGGCCCGGTGCACGAAATTCCTGCACAGGGTAGGAGTGGTTCCCTCAGCCCAACCTGCCCCCTCACATACTGGGAGCCCTTATGGAATGTCCAACTGATGGCTCACCCCCAGCCTGCCCACGGCCTAAAGCCTCAATTTTAAAAAACCATCTGTAAAACAGTGTAGTTCAGTTTTTCACTACAGATTGGGTTCACCAAGAAGACCATGTTACAATGTAAAGCGGAGAAGCTTGGTGGAAGTGCAAGCGCCCCTGTAGGTAGCCAGCGTGGGCTCAGGCTGTCAGGGCTCCCAAACCTGTTGCCTAACAGAGCTGCTTTGTCTACTAAAGAAAACACTCTTCTCTTGTAGCCCTTTCTACATATTTTTTCATAAGCATCCCTTTAGAGAAGACTTCTTTAATGTGTCCCTTCCTTTCCCCCAAAAGAGGGATGATCGATTATTTCAAGGAGCAGCAGAGGGTGGGGGAGGAGGCGATGAGGACCTAGGTCCTTGCAGTCACCAGAGAACTCTGAACTCGCTGTGTCAGAAGATAATCTTGCGGAGGGAAGTGCAGAGCAAATGGAAAAGTCTGTGTCCTTTTAAGCTTCTCCTGGACGCAAAGGCTTTGATCCTGTGATGTGTCTGACGGTAATTTTCTGCATTTCTGGTGCGATAGGATATGAGTGAACAGATTCAGGAAGCTGTTGCTCCTTAGTGAGTTTTTCTGTCCCATTTTCACTGAATTGACCAATAACCTGAGCTCTGTGGTGAACATGTTGGGGCTGTGACCTGGGTTTAGGCGAAACGTCAATTAAAGCTGTGAACTAAGAAAAAAAAAGAGCCACTGCTGCCGCCACCCCTCCCCACCCCTCTGCCCACTTCTGTGCTCAAGCAGCTGGGGGGCCGCGGAGCGCTGCCGCTGCCGCTGCCGCACTCCCCTCCCCCGTCCACTTCTGAGTTTCAGGCTCAGTACTTCAGTTCACAGCTTTAATTAAAGTTTCACCTAAAACCCAGGTCACAGCCCCAACATGTTCACCACAGAGCTCAAAACTACATTTCCCAGAATTCCTGCTGCTCCCGATACCCTGCGGCGCCCGCCCAGTCCCACCTCTGCGGGCACGCTGCACCACAGCCATACCCCCGCACCCCCGCATGCCCCGTGGCCTCACCTCCTGTTCTGCTGGCCATGCCCCCTGCTCCTGATTGGCTGGTAGCATAGCCAATCAGGAGCCAAGATGCGGTCACATTTGCATGTTACCCTTTTATTAGATAGGATGGGCTCAGATGTGCCTGCCATTCCTTCGACCAGTCTCTATGATATTCACTGACCACCAAGGGGCAGACGCTCCAACTGGTGGTTAGATTGCTGCTGGGATCCAGCCAATTGGGACTAGGCAAGAAGGCTGGACACACCCTGAAGCCCTCCCACAGTCCCTCCCCGGTCAGCTGGCCAACTTCCCACAGTCCCTCCCCAGCTGGCCAGTCCTTGTCAACCCTAACTGGGAGTAGGTGAGATGGCCTGATCAGCCCTGATCACCCTCCAGGCCAGCCGAGGGACCCCACCCATGCACGAATTCATGCACCAGATCTCTAGTCAATTATAACAGACTAATGGCCCAGTGCACGAAATTTGTGCACATTAAAAGAGTATTAATTAGAGGAATTAATTTAATATTGCTATTTGCTCTTTCTCTATAATAGAAGTATCAGAGACTAAAGAAAATTAGTAAAATGTATATGAAAACCTTACTCCTGTCAGAGTCTGGGGCACACCACGGGACCCAGAGTCAAGTCCCCACTCACCCACATGTGCCTCAAAATCATGTGAGACCCAGACCCAGCCACTCCCCAGACCCGGGGTAGATCCAGACCCGGCCAGTCCTACCCTTGTCAAGCCCCACAGGGCAGGGGGCATCCTCGGGTCCCCTGGCCCAGCACCAGGACGGGAGGTATAGCCTGAGGTCCCCCATCAAGTCCCACCAGGTGGGACACACAACCTGAGATCCCCTGTCAAGCCCCACTGGGTAGGGGGCATGGCCTGAGGTCCCCCGTCAAGCCCAACCAGGCAGAGGAGCACAGCCTCAGGTCCCCCATCAATCCCCACTGGCACAGGGGCGCAGGCTCAGGTCCCCTGTGAAGCCCCGCTGGGTGGGGGGCACAGCCTGAGGTCCCCTGTCAAGCCCAGCGAGGCAGGAGGGGCACAGCTTCAGGTCCCCTGGCCTGGTGCTGGGGCAGAGGGTATGGTCTGAGGTCCCTCAGCCTGGTGCTGGGGTGAGGATGCGGCTTGAGGTCCCCTGTCAAGCCCTGCTAGGTGGGGGCTCAGCCTGAGGTGCCCTGTCAAGCCCTGCAGGGTTGGGAGTGTGGCCTGCTGTCGCCTGTCAAGCCGCACAAGGTGGGAGGCACGGCCTTAGGTCTCCCAGCCTGGAGCTGGAGCAGTGGAGCAGCCTGAGGTTCCCTAGCCCAGCACCAGGACAGGAAGTACACTTTGAGGTCCCCCATCAAGCCCCACTGGGTGGAGGACATGGCCTCAGGTCCCCTGGCCCGATGCCGGGGTGGGAGTCGAGGCCTGAGATCCCCTGTCAAGCCCCTCTGGATTGGGGGAAGGTGTAGGCCTCCTGTCTGCTGCCGCAACCACCTCAGGCTCTCCGAGAGCAGGTATGCATAGGGAAGGCTGGGCCAGGATAATTGGGAGGGGGTAATGGGGCGTCAGCATCCTGGGTGAGCTGGGCCTCACAGACTCTCTGCTTCAGCTCCCAGCACCCCGGACCTAAGGAGTAGCGCTTTCACAGGGGCCTGGTAGGCACTGGATATGGCGATGTCTTAAAAACAGAAGAATCCCCCTTTAACTCTGGCTGGAAGTGCGTTGGGAACTTATGGTCGGGGTAAGCAGCCCAACATCAGGGCTGAAATAAGACTTTGGGTAGCCTCCAGAGGGGTGACTTCAGTCCTTCACCAAGGCCACGGCCACGCCCCTGCAAGCCTCCTGTCCCATGGCCACCCTGCCCTCCCGCTCCTGACTGGCTGGTAGAGTAGCGAAGGTACGGTAATTTGCATGTTTCTCTTTTATTAGATAGGATGTTACACTCTTGTTAGGTATGTTGATATTGGGAAGGCTATGTATGTGTAGAGATAGCTTTGTCCTTACCTCTCAATTTTGCTGTGAACCTTAAACTGCTCTAAAAAAAAAAAAAAAAAATGAAGTCTTTCAAAAAAAAATTTTAAGATAAAACACAAAAAGTTTGAGCATGAGAATGGATTACCTACATCCTAAAAGAGAACTGGGTCCTACTACTAGATTTATATTATTTAGCAGCCTCCCCATCACCACCACCCCAGTAGACTGACATATGGAATCTGTCAAGAGTCCAAAATATTGATATTACTTAACAGATCAGACAACAAATTTGGTTCAGGACCTATTCTACAAAAGGTCCATGTTACATACAACCAGATACTATTCAAAAGTAACAATCCTACCCTAAGAGAGCATAGAAATCTAATAGCTAAGATAAACATACATTTTTAATAATTTAACATTTTGCAAAAGAAAGAAAAGGCAGGTGAACATGTTTTAAAAAAATCAGAATAAACTTTTAAAACCAAAATCCTGGCTCCTAAGCAGTTAGTAAGGAGGAGTTTTGGTTGAGAATGTCTATGTATGAGAGGTACCAAATCTGCCCCTTCCCCTTAAGGTGGCTATCCAACTCCCTTAACAAGAAGCCAACTTGATGTTGTTTTTGTGTGTGTTGATTTTCGAGGAGGAAGGGGGAGAGGGGGAGGGAAGGAGACAGGCAGGAAGGGAGGGAGAGAAAGAGGGTAAGGGGGAGGAAACATTGATTGGTGCCTCCTTTATGTGCCATGTTTGGGCATTGAACCCACAACCTGGGTATGTGCCCTTACTGGGATGATGCTCCAACCAATTGAGCCAACCAGACAGAGCAGGAGCCAACTTGTTTACATGGACCAGTGCAGCACATCACAGAGTGCCAAAGTGCCACTCAAAGAAAGACCCAGAATATTAACAATGAGTAACCATGGAAACTGAGAAGTGAAGTAATATTTATTTTGTTTTGCATTTTTCCGCCTTTCTATGGGAGAAATAAGAATACATTTGTTGCCGAGACCGGTTTGGCTCAGTGGATAGAGCGTCGGACTGCGGACTGCGGGGTCCCGGATTCGATTCCGGTCAAGGGCATGTACCTTGGCTGCGGGCACATCCCCAGTAGGGGGCGTGCAAGAGGCAGCTGATCGATGTCTCTCATCGATGTTTCTGACTTTCTATCCCTCTCCCTTCCGCTCTGTAAAAAAATCAACAAAATATATTAAAAAAAAAAAAAAAAAGAATACATTTGTTTGAAAATTAGGGTTATGCCTGGCTGGTATGGCTCAGAAGTTGAACATAGAACTAGAAGGTCACAGTTCAATTCCTGGTCAGAGAACATGCCTGGTTTGCTGACTCAGTCCCCAGTAGGGGACCTGTAGGAGGCAGCCAATCCACGCTTCTCTCTCATCACTGATGTTTCTATCTCTCTATTCCTCTCCCTTCCTTTCTGAAGTCACTAAAAAAAATTTTTTAATGAAGAAAATTAGGGTTAAAAAAATAAAACTATTAAGAAATAAAGTACCCTTCCAAGCCTTGGAAAGAGTTTGGTTCCTTTCCAGAGAAATCTTCAGAGGACATCAGATCTGAGGGAAAAGACCTCCTGAATGACTGAAAACTGAGCTTGGGCCTTTCATCTCTTCTTTCCGATGAGAAGAGGCGCTCTGTAGGCGAGTGCCCACATGCTAGAGAATCACCATCCAAAGGTGAGGTTCTCTTCAAAGCTGCTTCCATGCCTCCAATCTGCACTGCTTAGTGCAGAAAAAGGTGGTGCCAGGAACTCAGGTAGCTCCCTGCTCGGGCTCCATATTTTCCTTCGGGGCGCCCTAGGGACCCAGGGTCCTGACTCAACAGAAGCTATAATGTTAATAGTTATTATGCCATTCACCAGCTGTCTGGGAATGGAAAGGTCTATCTGTGGGAAGGTTAGGAAAACCTGGCAGCCTCAAAGGGGAGAGTGCACTTGGTCCAGCTCTAGGAAGCTGCCAGGATGCCAGGTTTGCTTGTCCCATTAATGGGCATCCATCAATAGCATCAACATCATTCCTAAGCATGCAAGCTTCCTGCCACCCCAGGTCTCAGATAAAGATCTTTTGTTTCCTTTGTCTTCATAACATTTTTGGACCAAAATGGCAGAAAGAACCAAATTTGGGTGGAGGATTCATTTGGGAAATCAGTGACGATTGTGGTACAAAGATCTTTCCACTCCAATTCTCTTCCCTAGGTGTCACCTAACGTACAGCTGCCCTATCCAGACTCAGAGCACGGCTGATGGGAGCTCAAACACCACCTGCCAGATACCGCAGACATTTCTTCGTGAGATCGAGACATACGATGAACAGATAATTCTTACTTCTCTTTCATTTCATGTGGTATGTGAAGCCAATTCTTAGCCTGACAGGATTTCAGACAGAGTTCCCAGATTAGTCCTACTGTCCACAGATATCACAGCCGCCACTCACTTTTACCGCTGGGCCTGGGGCCACTCTTTTCAGATGAAAGGAGACAACCGCCGTGGCTGCAGAAGAAACTAGAGAGGAGGTTTAGCCTCCTAAGATTGCTAAAAATTTAGCAAACACTGAACAGAAACTCTTGTAATGAGGGTATAAATTAACGGGACTAATAAGGTTAGTCTATTAAAATCATTAGTTTCATTACGAACGTGCCAAAGCTGGTGGCATTCCCATTTACCTCCCAGGAGCTCCTCTGCTCAAAACCTACCAGAGCCCAAAGCATCACTTAAGAGTTTTCATCTCCACCTGACAGAGGGCATTACTCAAGTCATTTTAAAGAAGAAAGAGGCTTCCCAGCTACTGGCCAAATTTTTGGTAAGGCAACAAAACAGTAGCGCAAACATGCGAAGATTAGAAATGACAATGACAACACACAGGAGGGGCAGATCCAAACACTAGTGGCCAAGGTGAGCAGCACAAAGATACAGAAGAGTAAATTATGGATTTTAATAAACATCCCATCCTGCCTAACAACTGCTGTGGAACACACTCCTTCCTGTTTAAAGACTCAATTTCTTCTTCACGCCAGACAAATGGTAACTCGTTAGGGCAATTTAAACAGGTACCGATAAAGGAAGTTTTTGATTAAGGTCATGAATCTAGAATGACAGGAAAGCAATGATATTTCAGGGAAAATAGCCTATTTAGGGAAGACTTAGGTCTCGTAGAGGGGAGGCACTGTTAGTGTGGTGCTGGGCAAGGACCCTGGCAGCTTCCAAGGCACATGCTCTGGGAGGGCCAGACGCACACACCTAAGGACCAGTTTTCCTGTGAGAAACAACAAAAAGGCTCTGGCCGGTTTGGCTCAGTGGACAGAGCACCGGCCTGTGGATGAAGGGTCCCAGGTTTGGTTCTGGTCAAGGGCACGTACCTCGGTTGCAGGCTCCTCCCAGCCCAGGCCCTGGTCGGGGCCTGTGCAGGAGGCAACCAACAGATGTATTTCTCTCACATCTATATTTCTCTGTCTTTCCCTCTCTTCCATTCTCTCTAAAAAAAAAAATCCCCAAAATCAATGGAAAACTATCCTCAGATGAGGATTAAAAAGAAATAACTGAAATGAACAAAATGACCTCCACCGGTGTCTCCTTACTTCAAAAAGGTTGTTACTTAACAGCAAATTTCCAAGAGTTTATTTAGGCTTGAAAGTGCCTTTAAACTTCTCTTAAAATATTCATAATGATCACATGATGCTGCAGTGGCCATGACAACATCCCTTTCTTCTTTACTCTGGTAAATACAGTTACCTTGTCAATAATGTAAAACTAACTGATTAAGTTGAAAAGATGTATTAATGAGTCATCACACTGATCTAGCAGAAGCCACACAACCCCCGACTGGCGTGGCTCAGTGGTTGAGCATTGACCTATGAACCAGGAAGTCACAATTTGACTCCCAGTGAGGACTCATGCCCAGGTTGCAGGCTGGATCCCCAATGTGGAGCGTGCAGGAGGCAGCTGATCAATGATTCTCTCGCATCATTGATGTTTCTCTCTCTCTCCCTCTCTGAAATCAATAAAAATATTTTTTTAAAAAGGAAGAAACAGCAGCACAAACAAGGCCCAGACAGAAATAGTAACTATTGGGTTTGTTTGTTTGTTCTAATTATACTCCCTAAAGAGCATGTTTCAATCATCCATTTGAACAGTATGTGCAGGTTGCAGTGGTTGGAACAAAAAGAAACACGACTGCTTTAATGCTATGAACTAAGGGATTTGTAGTTTCTGGTGAGAGAGTAACTATCAGGGCACACTGTCCAGGGATGGATGCCTTAGAGGAGCCAATACAGAAATGACATAAATGCTCGTAAGTACTTAATGAAATGGTCTTCTGTAGAATGGAAGAAGAGCAGGCAAAATTAAAGAGGTGAAGCATTTTAAACTTCTTGAAAAAGATACTACTGTTGCCTTCTATACATTTTATTCAGTAAATATTTACTGAGCATTTACTCCATGCCAAGCACAGGGTTGGGATCAGGGAGACAAAGGAATAATCTTGCTAAAGACAACAGACCCTAGTCCTCAGAATTTTTGTGTCAATGTGGAGCTGCCCCCCCCCCCCCCTAAAGTAAGCTGATCCTCTACCTCCTGCCTCATTTTCTACAAATGAAAGGATCAAATGGCCTACTGCCAGAGCATACACAGTCCTGGCCACCTCCAGAACTGTTGCTGCACACACGGCAGCAACAGTCAATCCCGAGTCATATGGTGCTACTTCCAGAAAAGGTTAAAGCTATTTGGTACAATTCAAGGGAGTCTGTGAGGGGGAGAGAGCTAATCTCAATTCACAGTCACATTTTTTTTAAAAGCTTGAAATTTAAATCAGACTGGTTCCCTTGAAAGATGCTTAACCATATACACTTACCCTCCTCTACCTGGACATTGTGCTCTCCTTACTTCAAAGGATGTTACTTGAGAGCGAATGTTCCCCAAGAGCCCCTTGGAACTAGATACCGCCACCGCCTAAGTGTCATTTATTCCTCCAGACATGCTCTCCCTTTTTCCCTTGAAGGCCTCTCTCCCCTCATACCCCAGAGCCCTATCCAAGGAGACATTCTACCTTCACCACGCTGCTAAAATTGCAGAGGAGAACCAAAATTCCCTTTCCTTAATAGTCCCTACAGCAAATGCACCAATATGTTTTTTACCTTCCTACTTAGTAACCTGTTACATACAGCCTTTCTCACCTATCCTGGAACTAAAACAACATGCCAACTTTTTTTTAATATATTTTATTGATTTTTTACAGAGCGGAAGGAAGAGGGATAGAAAGTCAGACACATCGATGAGAGAGAACATCGATCAGCTGCCTCTTGCACGCCCCCTACTGGGGATGTGCCCACAGCCAAGGTACATGCCCTTGCCGGAATCGAACCCGGGACCCTTCAGTCCGCAGTCCAACACTCTATCCACTGAGCCAAACCGGTCTCGGCCAACATGGCAACTTTAAGGCACACATATCTCCACACACAAGTTTATGAGTCTCTTATCCAGCCAGGACCACAGCCACACCAAATGCTTCATTAGCTGTGCCACCTGTCAAGCTTCTCCTCTCTGGATCAGCTTCTCAGACAGCTGATGAGTAACTGCCCTTCAACCAGTAAGTGACTTATTCATTCCACTTATGAATAAACTGAATTTTCTACCTCCCTCAAAGGGAGTTGCCAATGTTACCAAATTTCATCTCAACTTACCAATGACCCAGCAGATGATCCAAAATGCAAGATAGTTGGTTAAATATTGTCTCCCAAAAGATAATGTCACTTAGTCTGGGAACGGGACATTTGGCAATAGGATGTTTGCAGATATGATCAAGTTAAATGAGGTCATAATATATTAGGGTGTGCCCTGATGTCCCTATAAGAAGAGGGAAATTTGCACACAGAGACAGAGGCAGAGACTAGAGTTATGCTACTATAAGCCAAAGAACAGCAAGGACAACCAGCAACCACCAGAGATAGAAGCGACAGGAAAGCCTTCTCCCCAAGAGCCTTAATAGGGAATATGGCCTTGCTGACACCTGGATTTAGGACTTCTGGCCCGTGAAGAATAAATTTCTGTTGATACAAGCCATCCAGTTTGTAATTTGTTACAGCAGTCAGAGGAAATTAATACAACTAGTAATTCAGGGCAAATGCAATACAGCTACTTCTAATTGCTTGGTATTTGAGGCAAGCTCCTAGACACCTTACAATTTCTCACAGAAAGCATCTGTGTAAACTGTGAATGTCTATAATCCTAAGAAATAGGCAAATCAAAATGTTACTTTCATCCAGATGAGTGAAATCCTTTGAGCTTAATGTAAACAGTGAGTACTGGCATGTTCCAATTCATTTGGGTATTTTTGTTCAGAACTGCTGAGGGAACTGCAAAAACAATGCAAAACCCTAAGGGGAATTAGGCCACACACTACAGCAAAGAGCCTCAGGATCATTAACAACTGCTGAAAGCACAAGATGAGCAAGGCACACCTGGTTCTATTGCCCTTTGCTTTACTGTACTTCACAGATGTTGGGTTTTTATTTACAAATTGAAGGCAAGATGCTCTAATTACTATTGCTGTGATCTGAAACCAAACTCGTAGTATGTTCAAAGTATGCCTGTACTTACACCTAGTTTATGGCAGCAAAAGAGTGCCACCTGCTGAAGGACCAGCAACAAAACTACCGCACTTTGTAAAAATTCCAATTTTTTATTTAAAACAAGTCCCCCACTCCTATTAGGAGAGTAGCAGAAAAGAAGAGAGTCTACAGCCAGCATTACTCTGCAGAATTTGCCTAATTTTCTGCAAGGAGCAGTGGACTGTAGTCTGCCCAATTTAGGCTCCGGGGATTCATATAACCAGACTAGTGACCTGGTGCATGAAATTTGTGCATATTAAAAGGGGATTAATTAGAGGAAATAATTTAATATTGCTATTTGCCCTTTCTCAATAATGAAAGTGTCAGAGATGAAAGAAAATTAGTAAAATGTATATAAAAACCTTCCTCCTGTCAGAGTCTGGGGCACACCATGGGACCCAAAGTCAAGTCCCCACCCACCCACATGCACCTCAAAATTGTGTGAGACCCAGACCTGGCTACCCCCCCCCTTCCCCATTGGGCTAGATCCAGAACCAGCCAGTCCCACCCTTGTCAAGTCCTGCTGGGCAGGGGACACAGCCTCAGGTCCCCTGGCCTAGCGCCAGGACAAGAGGCATGGCCTGAGGTCCTCCAGCCCAGACCAGGGCGGGGAGCATGCCTTGAGGTCCTCCATCAAGCCCCACCAGGTGGGGGACATGACCCTGAGATTCTCTGTCAAGCCCTGCTAGGTGGGGAGCATGGCCTGAGGTCCCCCATCAAGCCCTTCCAAGAGGGGGAAAGGGGGTACATGGTGCAGCCTCAGGTCCCCTAGCCTAGTGCTAGGGCAGGGGATATGGCCTGAGGTCCCCTGTCAAGCCCCACAGGGGTGAGATAGGGCGTGGGGTAGGGCGTAGCCTCAGGTCCCTACTAATTGCTCGTTAAGGCTCCTGATAAAAACTTGGCCTCAGCTGTGACAGAGTGATGGTCAATTAGCATATTCCCTCTTTATTAAATACTAGTGGCCCGCTGCATGAAATTCGGGCATGAGGGGGGGGAGGCTCGAGGGTTCCCTCAGCCCAGCCTGCACGTTCTTCATTCTGGGACCCCTCAGGGGATGGCCTGATCCCTAAACTGGCAGTCAGACATCCCTCTCATAATCTGGGACTGCTGGCTCCTAACTGCTCACCTATCTGCCTTCCTGGTTGCACCTAACTGCCCTCCCCTACCAGCCTGGTTGCCACTAACTGCCCTCCCCAACTGGCCTGGTCGCCCCTAACCACCTCTGCCTTGGCCCCCACCACTGTGGCTTTTTCCACGTGGGTGTGTGCATGAGCATGGACCTGAGCGACACACACTCACACACCCACACCCACACAGAGTGCTTGGATGTTCAGAAGGATGTCCAGAAGATGTCTGGTCTAATTAGCATATTACCCTTTCATTAGTATAGATAAGTATTTGTCATATTATTCTCTACTTTTCTGTTTGTACCTAAAATACTCCAGAATAATTTTAACGAATTAAAAATGGCCAAGTTGCAAAAAAATAAAGTTTTGAAATACAACCTGGTAGATTTGAAAGCAACAACATTTGCATAAAAGGGCATAAGTTGCAATCGGCAACAAAACTTGTTAGGATTGCTTGGTTAATATTCTTTTGTTGGAAAGGCATGGTTTGGGCAAAGGAGAAAAGGAAACCAGCCCAATAAAAGGGAATGTCTGATTGGGCCGTTGCCATACCAGAGAGGGGCAGGTGCAGCAAAGGTTCAGGCTGTCCCACAGGCAGGGATGTCTGTGTGTATGGGACACCAGAGGACGCCTGTCACACCTGAAACACAATTTGCTAACACAATTGCAGAGCTCAGGAAGAATTACTGAATTTACTGAATTACTGAATTAAAACTATTATTTCCCTGACATATAAAATATACATACATATAAGTATACATGCCCTCTTCTGATGTTCCCCTGCCCTCCACTTAATATTTGGCTATGGCCTTCTTTTCATGTCAATGAATTTGATGTACAGACATAATTTTTAATGGCTACAGTGTTATCCTTGACTGTTTAACATTACTATGGTTTACTTCACTAACACTTTATTGTGGGGCAGGTTGCTTCTGGTTTCCCCCGGCATCAACAACGACAGTAAACATAATTACTTACTTGACTGTTTACTTAGGACACATTCACAGACATGGAACTCCTGGCCCAAAGCTAATTCACTTGAATTTTGATCCACATTTCCAAAATGACTTTCTAGTTTAGTCCATTGGTTTTAAGTCAGGTTACACTCCCACAAATGGGTTAGGAGAAAACTGTCCAACGTGCCTTGGGCAAATTGCTGAATTTGAGCGACCCCAGGGCTTGGGACCTGGAGGATCTGGGCTGGAGGGTGAAGTCCAGGGAGGCACCGGTGGCATGGCTGAGGGCCCTGTGTGGTTGCAGGCATGTGAGTATGTGTCGCTCGGGTCCACCCTCATGCACACACCCACACGCCCACTCCCTCTCTGCACCCTCGGCCACCAGGAACCTCTGTGGAGCCTGTGAGCTGGGTTGCATCCAGTCCCAGTACCAAGCAAGTCTGAGAAAGTTTCCCCAGACTGACTCCCGCCCCCAACGACGGGAGGTGGGACCAGGAGGATCCTGGCTGGAGGGTAATGTTCAGGGAGGCGTGAGTGTCGCTCATACACACACCCACACGCCCACACGTCCACACTCCTGCTCTGCACCCTCCGCCACCGCAGCCCTGGCTGCCTCGGCCATGCCCCCCACAGCCCTGGCTGCCTCTTTGCTGCCCACCTCGTCCCTGGCTGCCTTGGCCCCACTCCCCCATGGCCCTGGGCGCCTCGGCCACGCCCCCCCATGGCGCTCTCCGCCACTTACGCTCGCTCACAGCACCCGGGGGCTGGGCGCTCCCTGCCGCCACCACCACCAGGGGCTGGGGGCTCGCCGCCGCCGCCGCCACCACCACCACCACCACCACCACCACCATTTCATCTCCACCCCGGGGCGGGCGCTGTGACAATTGGCCCTGCCCCTGCTCCTGATTGGCTGGTAGCATAGCCAATTAGGAGCCAAGCTAAGGTCACATTTGCATGTTACTCTTTTATTAGATAGGACTAGTGGCCTGGTGCATGAAATTCGTGCACAATAAAAGGGAATTAATTACAGGAAATATTTTTAATATTGCTATTTGCTCTTTTTCTATAACAGAAGTGTCAGAAATTAAGTAAAATTAGTAAAATGTGTATGAAAATCTCCCTCCTGTTGGAGTCTGGGGCACACTGTGGGACCTAGAGTCAAGTCCCTGCCCAGCTGTGTGCACCTCAAAATCGCGCCAGACCGACACCTGGCCTGCCCCACCCCCACTGGGTGGGACCCAGACCCAGCCAGCCCCACCCCTATCAAGCCCCACCAGGCAGGGAATGCATAGCCTCAGGTTCCCTGTCAAGCCCAGCCCGGTTAGGGGGGTGTGACCTCAGGTCCACTATCAAGCCCTGCCAGGCTGGAGGTGCAGCCTCAGGTCCCTGCTGACTGGTTGGGTCATTATGGCGTCACGGCGTGGTGACTCTTTGCATATTAGCCTTTTATGATGATGATAGGATGACCAGTGGCCTCGGACTACACAGGCAAGCATACCTTTTGCTCCATGATTGACAGAGGAGGGAGGTTCATCATCAGATGTAGAGCTGAGGCTCAGGGCAAGTTCTGCAACTCTTTTCTTCTGTTTCTTGATAGGGGCAGTGCATTCTGGATCATTCCTCCTCTTCATTGTGACTGCAACCATAAATCCAGACAAGACAATCAGCTGCTCATGTCAGAGTCTCTAGGATCAGAGCAGGGATTCTAAAGTATAAATTATAAATAGGATGGGATTTGGCAACTCCAAACAATTTCCAGTGCCAGCACTTGAATAGCCTCTTCCTCAAAGAGGTCCAGTATGGATGCTAGCCAAGCTCTGGTTTTCAAAAATAGCCATTAGTTTCACTGTAAATGTGGTACTCACAGACTCAGAGGCCTCTGGGCCACTGATGTCAGATACCAAAAAGCCATGGACCAACTCCACACACACAGGGGAGAAGCCTTGGGAACTATTATTCTGTACTCCGATGCAACACTGGCCACGTGTAACAACAACGCACACTGGAAATACATTATGAAACTACTAACCAATAATTTCCAAGGTGAACAGACCGTCCCAGAATGATTGTTCTATCACTGTTATTTTACCCAGACAATTAAGACAGTCCATATGATATAAACACTGTTGTATTTTCTTTGTTTGTTTACTTCAGGATGTTTAAAAACATTGAAAAATTGGGAAAGCTTTTCATCAGTGTAAGGAATGGAAGCATTGGTTGACTTAGGACTGAGGAAACACGAGTGAGAAAGTTATTGGAACTGGATGTAGCCATAGCATAAGACTCACACACAAAAGTAATTTTAAGAACAGAAACCCACCTCCACAAAAAAAATGAAAGGAAACGGGCAGGCACCATACCACCATCGTCCATGCCAATGGGTAGGCACATGAGGTAAGTAAGCATGAGAAAAAAAACAAAAAAAAGCCTTTGTCGGGTTTGGCTCAGGGGACAGAGCCTCCACCTGCGGGCAGAAAGGTGCCGTGTTAGTCGGGGGCACATACCACCGCCGTTTGCAGGCTCCTTCCCCACCCCTGGCCCTTCTGAGGTGCCAGCAGGAGGCAACCAATTTCTTTCAAGTCGATATATCTCTGTCTTTCCTTCTCTTCCACTCTCTAAAAATCAATGGAAAAATATCTTCAGGTGAGGACTTTAAAAAAAAAAAAAAGTGTGATGGAAGAGATTAAGAAGACCCGGACAGCTTAAGAAATGATGGAGTTAAAAAGCAACCAATAGTAGTGAATACAAGTGTGGTTTATACACAGCTGATTGGCCTTAACAGGACTCAAAAAAGGGGCTCAAAACAGAAGCAAACAGGGCTGCAATCCTTGGGGAAGAGGAGGTGCAGGGGCAAAAGAACAGACTTACAATAAAATCCAAAGATACCAGTGATCCCGTCAACCTCACAAAAACCTGGATCACATGTTTCACTTATTTCCAGCTCAAAGATGAGCTCGTCCACCTAATGCATAATCTCCTCCTTCCTGGGGAGGCAGCCTCTCCAGGCACAGGCAGAGGCTCTCCTGGGGTGGCAGGAAGAGAAGACGCTGAACAAACAGGACCAGGCTGAGCCACATTTCACTTTAAAGCTATCTTATGTCGCCTCCCTCGCCCCGCCAAAAAAAAAAAGGGGGGGTCCATAACAGAAGCAAAAAAATAAAATAAGGCCCCACTGGTTCTTAGTCCTCTGGAGACGGAGCAGGGGAACCTCAATGTGGACAGTGTTGGGGTGGGTGCAAGAAAAGGCGAGGAAATAGTTGTGTTAAAGGAAGGATGCTGACGCTCCTCTCCAATCCACCTTAGATCGGAGACTCCCAAATCATCTCATCCAATCCTCTCATCTTTCCACTGGAAAAAACTGCGGCCCGAGGCGGGGAGGCCGCACAGCTACCTAGCGCCCCGCTCAAGTGACCTACACGGGCCCGAGGGTGCTCTGGCTGGGAACTTCCGAGTTGAAGGCCTGGTTCTACCTGCTGCTTCCCCGGGCAAGGGTTTCACAACCCCCTCTCCAGTCTTCTCTCCCTGGGCCTCGGGTTCGCACTGCCACCCCTGCTCACAGAGGGAAGAGATGAGCGCCCATCTCCCCGGACCACTCTTTCCATTTGAGGATAACGTGAATGTGCGAGTGTGTGCGCAGAGGCGAAGTCAGCGGCGGCTGCGGGAGCAGGAGGAACGCTGTGGGGGTGGGGGTGGGGGAGGAAGGACGAGGGAAGGGGCGAGAAGGCGGCGAGGGTCAGACCGCGCGCGGGTGCGGTGCCGAGCGGCGGTGGAGGGGAGGATGCTGAGCCCGCGCGCCCGCCCGCCCGCTGCCCCCGGGCCGCGCGCCGGCACTCACACGGAGGGGAGAGGGCAAGCTGCCAGGGAGCGGAGAGGGGGTCAGGCCACCGCTGCCGCCGCCACCACCGGGCCCGGCTCTGCCGCTGCCAGAACCGCCAGCGCCTCCCTCACTTTCGTTTCCCCGGCCAGGCCCGGCGCGCCGCCCCGCTGTCGCGCTCAGGTCCCGCCCTCCGGGCAGCGCCGCTTGATGACGTCACGCGGCCGCTCCCTGGCCCGGCCGGGTCCGGCCCGGGGGCACCTCCGGGGTTCCGGCCGCCCCGCCCCGCCCCGCCCCGGCGGCCTGGGAGCCTGCGCGGGAGCCCGGCCAGCAAAGGTTACGGGAGCAAAACAATTGAGTATCTTCTCTTCCGGCTCTGGGGCCGGAAGGGTCAGGTGTCGCCACATCACCTCACTTAATCTTACCATATTCATTTCACAGATTAAGACCAGTTTAACGGGAGCCGGTAAGCCGATGTGAGGGCGGAAAGCGTGTGTTCCCGTTCACGGTTGTACCCCCACATCCAGCCGCACACAGAACATCCCCGACAGATGTCGAACTAAGGTCGGGAAGACAGAAGGAATGCCGTCTCTGGCAACTTACCATATGGACACAGATGGCTTCCCCTTCCCAACCGCACTTTCAATTTTCAGGCCAAAACAACAAAGTCTGCAGAGCATCCCCAGTCACTTCACACCCAAAATGCAAATCTGACCGTATGTTTTCTCATCTGCCCACTCTTTTCCCAGGGAATAGCACCGCCGTGCATTCTGATGGTCCAAACAGAAATGTGAGGAGGCCCGTCTCATTTTCCAGTCTCCGACATCTACTGCATTGAGTTTACCTCCCAAGAACTTCTCACATCCATCCATTTTTCTCCCACCCCATTGCCACCACCCTCTCTCACTAGAATTTCTCCAATAATCTCCAAGTCATTGTGCCTCTCTCCAGTGAAAAGCTCTCTAAGGGCATAAAACCAAAGTGATTTTTTAAAACATTTTTATTCTGATCTTCTCACAACTTGTCAATGATTAAAACTCATCAGTAGCTTGCCACCTCTCTGAGGATGAAGCTAATGTCCTCCAGTGGCTGCAAGACCCTCTGACCTGACCCCTTCAGCAGGGCCTTGTGCTACTGCTGGTCCCTTCCCTCTCCCTATTGTGGTTTTGCTCAGTTTCTCCACCGCCATGTCTATTAAGGGTTCATTCATTTCACTGCCTGGATCATTCCACCCCCTTCTTTGCTTGACTAATGTCTACTTATTAGTTTAGTGTCCTCATACCTGGAAATCTTTCCTGACCCCACAAATCTAGGCTGGGAGCTATCAAAGCACTTACCACAGTATTGCTGACTCATCTGCCTCAACCACTCAGTTGTAAACTGGGTGCAGGAAAGGTTATACCTGTGTGTCTGTATTAAATCTTGAATACAATGGCTGACAGTAGGTGCGCAATAGACATTTATGAATCTGTGGGAGTATGGAATATGAGTGAAGGTTAAGTGATATGATCAAGGTCACAGAGCTAGAAAGTAGCAAAGGAGCATTTAAACCCAGGTCTTTCTGGTTCTAAAGCTGAGTGTTTTTCCCTCTCCCCGGGGGTTCTGCACATGTGTTGTGCCTTGGACACATTTGGTCCTCTTTAAAGTTTACGTGTCCATTCTCAACATAATAATTTGAGGGGCATAAAAGAAAATGTATAAGATGAGAAAGGAAAAAAATATATTAAAATACAGTTAATATATCTAACAAATTGTGCAATTTGTTTTTAATTTTAATGTAAAACATTAAATAATAAGGAAATACATTTAAAATATAGAAAAATTAAAATGTATTTTTTAATATACATGTGTGAATCCAATGAATAGTACTGTAACAACCAAACAAATATATGGGAGAAAGATAAACCTTGATTCCTACCCTACGCCATATATAAAATTAACTCAAAATGGATCAGCCCTAAAAATACAACATTTATAAAAGAAAACATAGGTGACTATAGTTAACAATAAAGTATTGTATATTTGGACATTTCTAAGAAAGTAAATCTTTAAAGTCTTTATTACAAGAAAAAAATTGTAACTATATGAGGTGATGGATGGAACTAAACTTATGGTTAATCATTTTTCAAAATATACATACTAGAGGCCCAGTGCATAAAATTCATGCATGGGGGGGGTCCCTTAGCCCAGGCAGCACCCTCTCCAATCTGGGACCCCTTGAGGGATGTCCGACTGCCCTAAACGGGCAATCAGACAGCCTTCTCACAATCCAGGACTGCTGGCTTCAAACTGCTCACCTGCCTGCCTCCCTGATTGCCCCTAACTGCTTCTACCTGCCAGCCTGATCACCTGCTAACCACTACCCTGCCAGCCTAATTGATGTCTAACTGCTTCCCTGCCAGCCTGTTTGCCCCCAACTTCCCTCCTCTGCTGGCCTGGTCACCCCTAACTGCCCTCCCCTGCAGGTTTGATCGCCCCCAACTGCCCTCCCTTGCAGGGCCTGGAACCTCCCAACGGCCCTCCCCTGCTGGCCATCTTGTGGTGGCCATCTTGTGTCCACATGGGGGGCAGGATCTTTGACCATATGGGGGCAGCTCTCTTGTGTGTTGCAGTGATGGTCAATCTGCAAATTACTTTTTTATTAGATAGGATAGAGGCCTGGTGCATGGGTGGGGGCCAGCTGGTTTGCCCTTAGAGTGTCCCAGATTAGGGTGGGGGTTCCCTTGGGGTGAGAGGCGGCCTGGGTGAGGGGGTCTGTGGAGGTTTGCAGGCCAGCCATGCCCTCCAGTGACCCAAGCGGAGGCCCTGGTATCTGGGGTTAATCTAAGTCTACAATTGAAACTTTGTAGCCTGGAGCGGAGCCAAGCCTTCTGCTCGCTCAGTGGCGGCAGCCATTTCTGTTTGAAACTTTGTGGCCTAGAGTGGAGGTCTAGGCCAGCAACAGCAGGTAGAAAGCTTGGCTTCCTTCATTGCCAGGGAAACCCAAGCCTCTGTTCTCTCCAGCTCAGTGGCTGCTGCCATTTCTGTATCTTTTATAATTGAAACTTTGTAACATTGAGTAGAGGCCTAAGCAGGCAACAGCAGGTGGAAAGCTTGGCTTCCTCTGTTGTTGGGGAAACCCAAGCCTTCCTCCTGCTCTCAGTGGCAGCAGCCGTCTTGGTTGGGGTTTATTTGCATAATCTGCTCCTGATTGGCTGGTGGGCGTGGCTGTGGGCATGGCGTGTGGGTGTGGTGAAGGTATGGTCAAATTTGCATATTGCTCTTTTATTAGTTAGGACTAGAGACCAGGTGCACAAAATTTGTGCATGGGTAGGGTCCGTAGGCCTGGCCGGCAATCAGGGCCGATTGGGACCTCCCAGCTGCCCGCCAGGGCCTTCCCTATGGCGCACGTCATAGCAAGCAATGGAACCCCCAGTCTCCCAGTCAAACTCCTGAAGAGACACTTTGCATATTAGCCTTTAATATATATATCATTATGTTGTATACTTTAACTTAATACAATGTCATATGTCAATTATATCTCAATAAAACAGGAAAGAGTGAAAAAAGAGAACATCAGAAAATAACTTTTCAGACTAGGGATAGACGAAGATTTTTTACACAGGACCCAGAAAGCATTAATCAGGAGGAAAAATGTAAAATACACTTCATCAAAATAAAAGGCATCTCTCATCAAAAGACACCATTAAGAAACTGAATAAGGACCCAGCTGGCCTGGCTCAGTGGCTGAGCATTGACCTATGAACCAGGAGGTCACGGTTTATTTCCCAGTCAGGGCACATGCCGGGGTTGTGGGCTCCATCCCCATGTCAGGTGTGCAAGATGCAACTGGTCGATGATTCTCTCTCATCACTGATGTTTCTTTCTTTCTTGTCCTCTCCCTTTCTCTCTGAAATCAATTTTAAAAAACATTTAAATAAAAAACAAAAGAAATTTAATAGCCAAGCCACAAACTGAGAGAAAAATA